>VZUI01059533.1:0-11373 GCA_013401135.1 Cettia cetti | reverse complement strand
GCAAAACTTTTTTTTTTTTTTTTTTCTTTTTTTTTTTTTTTTCTGAAGGCAGGTGCCTTGGCACCACATAGCAGTACAGAATACAAGTGGAAAGAATTGTACCTACTCTGGTCAGCAAAAAAATTAAGGGTGCCTCAAAATTGCAATTCAAAACACAGCACTTCAAGTAGATGACATTCAAAGGCTGATCAGCTGCATGGCAAAAGCTGCTGTAAGTATGTCAACCTAGGGTCATGAACAAGCTTTATTAAGCAAATTTGTAAGAAATGGTGCATATTTAAAACTTTGTGTAAGGCTCATTTTCTCTCTTTGCTCCTGTACTGCTTCCTCTGTAGCTTTGACTTGGGGCTAGTGCTGAGAGGAGTCAAAAGGAAAGGTAAGGATATTCTGCTGAAGATCTTCGAGTTTGGGTGAATGGCTGCAGTATCTTGCATACAGATTCTTAGGACAGTCTGCCAGGGGCTGACACCAGTTCTGTCCCAGAGGGTGTCTGGAAGAATTTGGAGTTTGTACCAATGGGGTTCTCAGATGCTTAAATCCCGTTTGCTGCAATAGCCAGAGCACACTTTTGATCGGAAGATTATGCTGGATATTGGTATTGCTCAAGGCCCCCATCTACCCACCTGAACTGGTTTCTAGAGGGGTTTTCTAGTTGTTGGAGGCTTAATCTGGGACATTGTGGAGACACTAATGTGGCTTGCCTCATCCTCAGAATATTGACCCCAGCTGCACTTCCAGGTGGACACCAAAGCTGCTACCAGGGAAGGCATAAAATATATGGAGTGTGTCTACATGACTGTGGATGAGAGCATGGAGGCCAAATGGGTATGTTCTTGATCCTGCTGGTGAGGGGGAAAGGCTTGTTGTGGAGTGAATGAATCCTCTTGATCGACAAGTGGTTGCGCAGCTTGTGTCAATGAACAGGGATTTTTTTTTTTATGAGCCTGGGTCCTGTGTGAGGATCAAAGATCATTGTGAAAGAGATGGGATCCCACATAGTAGGCAGAACAAAAACATTTTTGCCAACAGGCTGACCAATGTGGTAATGACATTTTGAAAATGGGAAAGATGGGAGAGGGAAAGGACAACTATTGTCAAGTGAGGAAGGGATGGGCTGGGCTGACAAGTAAAAATAAAAGATGTAGGGTGAACAAGAGAGACCTTGAAACCAGCAGTGCAGGACTGAAGGGGAACTCGAGCATACACACCCAAATAAGAAAGTGCTAAGATAACAACATTATAAGGGAAGCTCTCACACTTTTTGTGGTAAAAGTCCTGCCCAGGGATCTACTTTGATTAATCCCATTTGAGATGAGCCTGCAGAGAAGAGAGGTCCAGGTGAGTTTACTTTTTTTTCAAGGACCCCCTCCTTGAAGATTAAGGGCAGTCCATCCTGATTTGCAGAAAGCCAAACAAAGATGGCAGGGGGTCTTCATGGAAAATGAGCTCCTGTGAAAACACTGTCTTATAAAGGAAGCATCACAAGAGGTGGGAGTAGGGATAGGTAACCTGTAAGGAATATAGAGATGTTGTCTGAGCATGCAAGAATAGCATTACAAAAGGCAAAGCCTATCAGGACTTGAATCTGTTAAGGGACATGAAAGGCCACCAGAAGGCCTCCTACAAGTGTCTCAGCAGAAAGGGCCCTGTGTTGAATAGGACAAATGACACAAAAATGGCCAAGATGCACAACGCCACCTTTGCCTCAGTTTGCACAGATAAGATTTGCCTTCAGGACTTCCAGGTCTCTGAAGACAGGGTGAAAGTTCAGACCCAACAGCTTCCTAGGTTTCCTCAGGTCTAGGGAAATGTTCCTTCCCCTCTGGTCTGCCCTGGTGGGATGTATCTGTAGTGCTGACTCCCGTCCTGGGCTCGTCAGCAAGACATGGATATACACACCAGCTCTGGGAAAGAGCTGTCCTGGTTGGGAGACTGGGCCATCTCTTCTATGAGAAAAGGCTGAGAGAGCAGAGACTGTTTAGTCTTGAGAAGGGAAGGCTAAAGGCAATTTTATCAGTATTTATGAATACCTGCCTGGGAGTAATAAAGAACACAGAGCCAGACTCTTCTCTGTGTTGCCCAGTGAAAAGACAAGGGGCAACAGACACAAATTGAAATATGGTAAATTTTGTTTAAACATATAAGAAAAGGTATTCACTCTGAGAGTGAATGGCACAGGACACCAGTTTGAATCCTTGGAGATTGGGTACAGCCCTCAGCAACCTGCTCTAGCTGTTCCTGCTTTGAGCAGGAGTTAAGACTAGATGACTATTCTGTGATTCTATGATATTTACATTAAATCCTTGTTGACGTTTGTTGTTCAAGGATGTGAGCTGGAAAAGCTGCAAAAAAACTCTCAGCTAAAGTTTTCATTATGAAAATCGCAATGTAATACCATTAGTTTAAAATCACCAGAACATTAGCACAGCATGCCTAGCATACACAGTGCTCACATGTCATCTGATTAATTCCAAAATGTCCATGAAGAAGGCAAATCAAAATTTTTCACTATGGTTTGCATGATAAATTTGCATGGGGAAAGAAAGCATTCATGGGGAAGTGAAAGTTGGCTACATTCTCTGCTATTTGTTAGGTCTCTTTCTAGAAACCTAAACAAATTTGTTAGGTCTCTTTCTAGTTATAAATATAGCATTTTTGTGTTCTGCAGGAGAGCAGACTGCTTCTACATCATTTGGTCTTATAATCTCTATGCATTTCAAATCATATCTGTAGCCTAATTTAGGCTGTTTTCTTATGAAATATACCAGTATTTAAAAGCTGATGGTACTGCTAAAACTGCTTTGACTTTTTTGTCATTCTGTTTTGTTGTTTTATTTTGATGCTTTTGCTTTTCATCTTTCTCTGTATCCCACTGCAATAAGCAGACTTGGGGTTCGTAAGAACTCTGTGGTATTGCTGCATCAGCTGAAAAAGGATGCAGGGCAGAAACTAGGCAGAAAAATAAAGGGAAGTTGCAAAGTATGAGAGAAGAGCAAAGGAGAAGAAGTCAGCTGAGTGCAGTAACCAAAGCCTTTAAGAATGATATGGAATTAATTCCACCTGACTTCAGGTGTTCTCAACTTCAATATCTCCACTTTCCTGTGTTGCATTAATAATGGAGAAAGATAAATCTTTGTACAGTATAATTCACCTGGGCTGTTTTAAGTGTTGGAAGGTGGGAGGACTTATGCCATAGAAATTCCTCTTTTTGTCTGTTGACAATACAAGAGAGGATGATCTCAAATATAAGTGTGTGCATTTCATGAATCAGTGTAAATTCTCTAGCACTGTTTTCAGCACCTCAAGTGAAGAACAGAAAGTTGAACATTAGAAGAAGTCTGGGCAGCTTGTACTGCCAAAGTTGAATGCCCTGGAACATCTGGAACACAAATTGCCCAAGATATTTATTTTGCAAGATTAGTATTGTTTTTCCTTTCTGTTTTCCACAGTAGTGTCTGGGCCTGAAATGCAGAGGGTATACATACAGTCAGTAGGTTGTTTGGCTTATGTTTAGATCTGTAAGCATAAAATCTCTGTTCAATTTCATGTGGCTCCCTGAGTCCCTTTTCCTCAGGTGGTCCAGAATTGCTCTACTTTATGATGGTTGCAAAATTCCAGGTGTGGGCAGATGTGCAAATATTATATGACGTGTTTCTCCTTTCCCTTAGCACAGCTTCATTGTTTTGGCACAGATGTGGTGTTTGTCCTCAAGATACCTTTTCTCATTAATTTGCTGCTCCAGGAAGCAACGTATCTTAGTATTATTGCCGATGCCAGAAGGACAAGAACCATGGTTAAGATTCCTGAAAGGTCTAGATGATAGCGTTGAAGCGCTATGTGTATGTGTCCCTTGGGTGAACAAATCTGCATTGAGCTAGAAATACCTGGCTAAGAAGCAGCATCTAAGCCTGGGGAATTCATCCAAACAAGACACTATACAGGTAAGGAGGCGATCTGGTGCAACAGTGAAGCTATGGAGAGAGAAAAGACAGAAAGCAGACTTGTTAATCCAAAACTGCATCTGTTACATAAACAAGTTCTTGAAAAAACATCAATGTGGAAGAGCTTTTTTTTTTCCAGCTCAAAAGGAATAATAAATGATAGCTAAAATAGCAAGGAACTCAGAAGACATGGTGAAAAGAGCCTTTCTGCAAAATCACTTAAGGGATTCTGGAAAAAAATTTTCCCCATGTGTCAAAGGCTAGATTCTCCAATTTCTTCTGAACAGCTGATCATCCAGTCATAATTCACTGCTAGTGTGCAATGAAAAATTATATGATTACAACAAAAATAATTTATAAGCATTAGCCGTCACTGGAAATACATATATAGGTAAAAAATATTCCCACCTGTTATTCAGGAATGGACAAGCATAATTACATTTGTTTGGTAAAAATCAGGTGTCCTATGTAAACTCAACAGTATGCAATTAAATTTTATGAAAAGTCTTCAGTAAATTCCAGAATTCAGAAATTTCTAGGGAAGATTTTTCTGTTCATGAAGTAAATTGTAACCTTGGAGCTCTTGTGATTTCTCTACCAAACCAGTTTTACATTTAGGGTAACATATTGCTTTTAAATTATCCCTAGCTACTCAAGCATTTCACATATCAATATATTATGTACCATAAAATACTAATGTAAACATTTACTGCTATAAACTACCACATTTTATTATGCAGTCTATCAGTAAAACAATTTTTAAAATATTGTTTCCTATTAGATATTCAGACATTAATATATTCATTAGAATGTCATGTAATTTAAAATACCTTACATGTAATTTAAAATACATGTCATGTATTTAAAATACCTTACATGTTACATAGCATTTTATAACATTGAAGTGGAATTCCTTGTATTAGAGGAATAGGAATACAATAATTAAGTAATTTGTAAATGGGATATAAATTCAGAGGCAAGCAGTACTTCAAATATTTATGAATGTGTAGCATGCTCAAAGCTCTAGTTTTTTTAAAATGTAAAATATGAGTGGATGAAATACTGCTTTGCAAATCTATGCTCTTTACAGTCAATGAACTGGAGGAATCCTGCTTCATTAAATTGATTGCTTACTCCAAAAATATCTCCCATCTACGTCTATTCCTCCCAAATCCCAAGAGGCAGATGGCAGCAGCCAGACACCTGAATGCTTTTCAGTCTCGCAGGATCTCATTAGGTGCTGAGTATTTCAACCATGCCTCTGTTCCTGTTGCCCTCGTTCCAATCAGTCTAATCCCAGTCCTACTGACTTCTAGTCCTGTGCCAAAATGGGCAGTATTGCTGCACTGCCCTCTGCACTCAGCCTCTTGCCGTGCTCTTGTGTTACTCTTCATTCTGGTGAGTGTGGCCTGCAGGCAGCTCGAGTCTCCCTCCTTGGTTCCCCTTGATGCTGCACTGCAGCTCAGTGGAGTCTCTACCCCTGGCTCCTGTTTTAGCCTTCGGTCCCTGTAATCAATAACTGTGACTGATAATTTTTATCTAAGGTCTCACCAGCACTACACCTATTTGTTTCTATACTCCTACCAAGGAATTCAAAACATGTCCTAGGTGGTGGCTGGGAAAGCAGGTACAGCAATGTGCAGCTGCATGGACCTGAGGGTTCTATAAGAAAATATGTAAGTTTTTCAAACCATTAAAACAATGACTATTTTCTAATTAAATTCTGGCATCTTAATAAAAGGCACTTTCAACATAGGTAAAATGAAAGAACAGCTTCAAAGGAAATAAGAATGTGTGACCTCCTGGATTTTAATTCATTTGCTTCAGCTAATTAACTACTTGCACTGTCTATGTGTATAAATATGCTCTTTACTCTCACTAGTTTACTTACCACTGTGGGTTTTGGGGGTTTTGTTTGTTGTTTTTGTTCTGGGTTGTTTTGTTTTGTTTTGTTTTTTGTTTGGTTTTTTGGGGTTTTTTTTTTTCTGTCAGAGTGTTATGGAAAAAAATTTGAAGCAGATGTAGTGATAGGTGATTTCAGGCTTAACCTTCTTCATACATTACTCAGCAACAAAAATAATGAAGTTGGTTTATAGTCTGTAAAATACTTGTTGCTTTGGGCTTAGATGAATATTTTCAAGACTGGTAGAAGGGTTTGGATAAGAGTCCATACACTGCAGGAAATCTGTGGAAAAAAGCAAGTATTTAAAGTCCTGCATAGCCACTGGAAAATAATTTAAAATCCCCCAGGATTACGTAGCAGGCAGGGCCTGCATCAGCAAAGGAGAGAGCTACACATCTTTGCACCAGTCCTTGAAAGCACTCCTGCAAAGATCCCAACCTGAACAGCCCAGCATCTTTCAGCCACACCTGGAGTTGCTCCTTGCTTTGATTTTTCGTCCTGTTGGTGTGCAACTTTTGTTTAATGGGATTATTGCACTGGAACAGTATAATTGAAGTTTTTTTTCTTCCTTAGTATGAGCATGTGTATTTCATCTGCCTCATCTGCATTAGTCACGTTTGCTGGGAATATGCAGCTGTTAAATGGGTCACTTGGAGCTGGATGGCATGCCATCAACCACACACAGTCCTTCCAGCTCCCTCCCACTTGCTGCTTTGATGCATTTGCCCTCTTGGGTAGGACAGAGCACTTACTACTCTGTTCCTGTGTTTCTGAGAACAGAGAGACATTATTTTGTACTATTTTTTATCTTGACAAATTAGTTTTTTCCTCCTGGAAACAGAATTTTCTGCTTGCAGCCCTACAAACTGCAGCTTGCTGTTCCTTCTCTTTCTGTTCCCTCCTCCTTTCCACAGGAGTCCAGTGCACTTCAGAAGTTCCTCCAGTAGGCACATGGCTACTAATGACCACTGTGTAATTTTAGGGGAAAAGCTTAAATTTGCAGGCTGTGTATCCCTTTCTTAACTTCGTGGTTATGGCATACATTTAGAACACTTTTCAAGGCTCTAGATGTTCCATTTGATCTGCCTGTTGCATTCAGAGTAATTCCTGTCAAGGACAGGTGGCATTTTGCAGGTGCCATAAATGAAATGTAGAACTGTGAAAAACAAAAATACAATGAAAATTCTTATTTAAAATTTAATTTGGGGTTCTGATAAAGCCCCAAAGGCATTTTATGTGGGAAGAATGTAATTTTGAAATTATTTTCCAAAGGGAAGAGATAAGGCAGATGGGAAAATGACGCTGCTTACTTGTTCTTCCTTCTCCTTTGCCCTATCATTCCTTATCCTACACTTAACCAACAAGAGGTGACTGCAAGGACAGGTTTTTTCTGTTCCCTACAGAGTTGATCTGAGAGGCTGGAGCTCCCCTATGCAGCACAGTCATTTCATTAAAACACCATCCAGCCCAGAGCCTTCAGCAGAGCAAAACCATTAAGAGCATCAGCCTGAGCATCTAGCAAGGATTTCCTGGATTACAGCACAAGCTGATTTTACATCAAAGATGGCAGATGAACCTAGAGATTAAGATTTTCGTCTGTTTCTGGTGGATCTTACTAGGGGCCATGCAAGCACTGTGAAGGGCCTAACCAGGTAAGATTGCTCATCCTGAAGGGTGAAGACAGATACGTACAGGGAATGTGTAGTCATCCACCCCTCTTTGATAGCCTGCATATTTGACAGACAAAGTAACATACAGAACAAGGATAATCTCAGGTCCCTAAATTAATGGACTACATGAAACTTCAAAAGAGAAGCACAGATTGCAGGAAAACTGGGGAAATGCAGGCAGGATTTTAATGGGCAGAAATCTACTTGCAGTCATAGTATCATCAAAGAGAATTCTATTTATAAAGGATGGTCAGGCCTTTAAGGAGACAAGCTCCATTCTTTGCTCAGCACATGGTGTAAAAGGGATCAAAAAGAGGCAAAAATACCATGAGTAAGAAATGAGTAAGAAATTTCTGACTCTGCTGACTTCATCAATGGGCTCATTAGCACCTTTTCAATTATTAATTGCTCTGGCTGCTGCCATTATTACTGATCCATATTAATCCTCCAAGGAAGACAAGATGACAACACCGAGTCATGATGACCTTGTCTTTCCATATGCTACTGCTGGTCAGGAATTTTCCAGTGAAACAGCTGTTCACTGGAAAGTGCGAATTTTCAAAAAAATATTTGTTTTTGTTGGAAATGAACACATTTCATTGATTTTTGTTGGGAACGTTGTTTTCGATCTGACATGGCCTTTCTATAGCTGATATTTATGAAGAGGGTTTTCCCTGAGGATGTTAGATAAATAGGCCCTCTTTCTTCCTGACAATTCATGCAAAGTGAATGAGAGGAGACTGAGGAACACCTAACACAGACTGTGTTCTAGGCTGACCCACCTTCAAGACCAATTTTGCCTGCACAGGCCTCACACAATGTAGCAGATAAAAAACATAATCCCAGACCTTAACAAAATAGGGAAGTGACATCAACCTTTGTTCTTTTTGTCATGAGTGTTTCAGACATTTTGTAAGAGTCACACCTGTGTGAGAAGGAAACATCAGAGATTAACCTTCAGACACCATCCGTTCAATCAGATATTAAATTAAATTAAATTAACAGGTTCTTCTTTTTTTAATATACTTTAAAATTATTTAAATTATTTTTAATATATTTTAAAATACAGCTGTGTCATTTGTTTCAATATCTTCTTCCCGAAGTCCAACCAAGCTTCAGTAAACCTAGGAACAATACATAGTTCTGTGTGCATTGAAATGCTTTATAGTGTTCTAGTATAATTATAGGATTTTTGCCTTTCCTTTTCTTTTTCCATACTCCTATATGGTTCAGTGCTCTTTCTGTGTATTCAGCTGGGTAGTGGTTCTGAGCAACAAAGAATTATAAATATGTGATTAATGGTTATATTGAAATGAACACATTTATCCAGTTGGGAAAGTCTGCAGGAAGCCAACAGATCCAGGAAGATATTAACTCAGGCTTTGTTATCATCAAAGTTTTTGTTCATCTTTGCATGTGAGATGAGCAGTGGTCTTTAGAAGGTTCCTGAGGAACCAAAGAGTTGTTCCTTTTAGAGTGAAAAAAAAGATCAGGAATAGCAAGTAAATGGCCAATGTGCGAGTTACAAGGCCAGAGTAGAATGAGGCAAAAAATTGCTAAAAAAGGAATGAATGGGATAGTAGATTCATGAAAGAGGAAGAAGATAGAGGAAAACCAGAATAGAAGCTGAATGAAGACAAAAAGAGAAAGCTGAAATCTGGTTTTATAGACTGAGAGATGTAAGACAATGTAATTTTTATTAATTATTATTAATTTTATTATTATTAAAATTACTATGATTGTTATTGTTTCCTTTTCTTTAGCAATAATAGTACTAACACAAATGTGAGGAGTTAGGACAAAAATCCCTCCCAAAATTGCAAAAGGCTCTTAAAGAGGGATAGAAGTCTGTGTAAGTGTTAATTGGTTTGGTTGTTGGGTAAAATTTCTCCCATTTTCAATTCAAAAATTAGTGGAAAGTCGTTATTTGTGCAGTGACCTGGAGACAGGTGTCATCTTGAATAAAATAGAACTAGGGCTGATCAAATGAATGTGAGAATTCTTCAAAAAAGAGTTACCTGCTCAGAGAGGGAAGCCAGTCAAGGTGTTAATTTTTCTGGATGCCGGAAATGTCTCATTTCCATTCCCAATTCAGTAGCAGACATGCTCAGAAGAGGATGCTCACATGCCAAAATTCTCCCTTTGCTCTCCAGAGTAACATGGTTCTTAGGGAAAGGGTATTCATGGCCTGAAAAATCTCCCAACCCAAAGCCACAGAGATGTTTGAAGGTTTGTCTGCAGTGGATTGCCTCCCAGGCACATCAAAAACCAGTGAAAGCACTGAGCTCAAGGCAAAAACTTGCATTTTGTATTTTTTGGAGGAGGAGAAGATGAGTTGTCTTCATTTGGAATTTAGATATTTTTTAGAATGCCATTTTAATTTATTTTTATTTAAGCAGCTCCAAAACCTCTTAAATAAATCAAATTTGAATCAAATAGACAATGACAGGAACAAGGGTGGTGGGAAGGAAACATGCTACCTACTTCTTTTCAGAGGAGCAACCTTTTTCATGGGAAGGAAAAAGGAGTCAAAATCCCTCTGAGAATGCTATTGAGCTTATAGCAGCTTAGGAGATTAAAAAAAAAATTTGCAGTAGAACTGTGTAAGAAGAATTATGGAGCCGCTGAAATAAAATGGGTACTTAGTCTTTAAAATCAGAATATTGTCAGACTGAGCATGTCCTTCCTTTCAACTCTCACAGGAAACTGCTTTTGCTATTCACTCATGTTTTTTCCATTCTCTTTTATTCCCAATCAATGCAATTTAATAAAGCTCTGTTGCCTGATAGGCCACAACTATGTTTTCTGAACATTTAGTACAAGGAAATTCCCTGGACTTCCAGGTTTTGTTTATGTTTCTTTTTCTACAGCTTTATATCCACATGGGTAAGCACTTCCAGTGCTGGAATTCACATTGCAAGTGGCCTGTACAAATTATCCTTCCTTATAAGAGAAAACTTAGCAAGGTGACTCCATTCAGTAATAATTCTCTGGAAAAGCACCAAATAACCCTAAGCAATAAAGAAATTTGCCTTTAGATCTTTTCACCCTCATGGTTTCTAATGGGAAGAAGGCGGGAAGAAAAAGTGTGGTTTTCTCTTATTCATGTCAGTTTCAGCTCATGCTAAATGAACAGAGATGGTGTGCAGGTAGAGTGGATTTTTAGCAGCCAAGCAATCTGTCTGGGTAAGATTTTTCCTCCTTAGTGCCATTTAGCACCATTATTTTTGGATGAGACAAGTTAAAGAGAGAAGAAATGGGCTGTGTGAAAAAATGTAATGCCAAGCCTAGATGCAATCTCCATGTAAATTATTTTAAGTCTTCACTTCCAGGATGTCAAACATTAGGGAACAAATGCAGACAATCCTAGTATTTTCTCTGAAGGAGATCGCAAGTATGAGCTCACACTTTTTGGAAGGTCAGATGATGCATTAAAATCCCATAATTCCAACTTTGAGTAGGCAGTCCTTCAGCAGCTGTAGAGATCATCCTGTGCTTGTTCCTTTTTAGATTGTTGTTTCTATATCCACTCTTGGAAAGGAAAAAGATGTTCACAATACCTTGATCTGTTTATTTATAAATTGCCAGATCTTGGTCTGGAAGCATCCCAAGAACAAGGAAAAAAAAAAATACAACAAACTTAATATGGAATGCTATAGTTTAATTAAATGGGTTTATGTTATCCTAGAATTTCTTTGCTAGTTTATTTTCTTTCCTGATTAAAAAAAATATTCCATTAGTAGCAATGTACTTGTCTCTCATAGGTGAAATCAATCTTCAAAATAATGGAAGTTCCTACTAAAAATTACTTAATTTTATGATTTTGATGCAAAAAAAAAAAAAAAAAAAAAAAAAAGAA
>VZUI01059525.1:0-10942 GCA_013401135.1 Cettia cetti | reverse complement strand
AAACAAAACAAAACAAAACAAAAAAAAAAACCAAACCAAACCAAAACAACAACAAAAAAAAAAAACCAAAACAAACAAACAAAAAAAAAAAAAAAAAAAAAAAAAAAAAAAAAGTGGGGTGATTGGAGAGTCTGGAAAGGCCACCACAAAAGGGCCCAGAAAATAAATCCTGCTGGGAAAGTCAGTGCTGCTCAGCAGAAAGGAGACAGGACTGAGAGGTTTGAGGATGGCCTTCAACAGGCAAAAAATCCTTCATTATCAAAGCAACACTGCTCCCTGTGCAGCCTGCTTATACACACAATAATGAGTTTAAATGGCAAAGAGAGACATGCAGGGCAGGAAGTGGGGGAATATTTAATGCTCAGGGAAATGCCTTTGACAGGTGCAGAGATCTCCTTGTTGAAGGTTAATAAAAGCAGGTACAGAAGCCAGGAGAGGATGGCCTCTGTCCTGGGACAGAGGAATAGGCAAAATGAAAAAAACTCTGGGATTTTTTGGTTATCTTCAGGCTTCTCCTGGCCCATAACCTACATCAGGTGACATGGGCTTCCAGATCAGCTTGTGGCAGTCACCAGTGAACAAGCACAAATATTTCAGGAGTTCAAGAGTCCAAAAGGTTGGAACCATTGACCTGATGGAGCAGTAAAATCCAAGCAGTAGATGTGTAAAACTCCCATCTCTTCCTGAAAATCTTGCAAGACTTTTCATCAGAGCAGCAACAGCCTTACCCAGAGTCCCTGCTTAACTCATGAGAGGGAAACCAAACCAAATCCATAATTTAGGATGATGTTTGCCTGTATCCAAAGGTTGTCACCCTGTGGTAATTCTCCCAGTTTCTCCTGGAATCCATCCTAACTCACCTTCTCTGCTCATTATTTTCCAGCCCCACGGTCTCAGGGCAAAGATAACATCCCGGAAATCAGCTTCAGGTTGTAATTACAATATATATTGGTTTGCAAATTCAATTGTTTAGCAGGGCAGGCTGCAGTCAACATTCATGGGAAGAGGAGGAAAGGAATCAGATTAGAAATCAGGTGGAACAAAAGAGGCATGGAATGAGAACATGAGGGAAAAAGAAGAGGTCAGCACAGAAACAGAGATACCACACATTGGTCATTTAGTACTTAGGTCAAATTTAGACTGGACTACACTTGTCTGACTATGAAAACTGAGTGGGTGTTTAAAAGTTGGTTTTTAAAAAAATCAAAAATTAAAAAGGAAGGTCAAACAAAAGATGACAGGATTTAGATACATAATTTTCCCCATAGAACTAAGGGACAAGGCTTTTATTCCTTTCAGCTTTAATCTGGAGACCAGAGCAACAAAGGGACTGAGAAAAAAATAGGACCAAGCACAGGGTACCAGTGAAGGGAGATGGTCTTATAGAAAAGCAGCCTAGATTTTGTTGGATTATTTTTCTCTTTTTTTTTTTTTTTTTTTTTTTTTTTTTTTTTTTTCCCTGGATTATGGTTTTTTTAAAAGCTGGGCTGGGATCATCTAAACTGAATGGGTTTTTCCCTTCCCTCCTGGGCTGTCAGTGCCTCAGCAGACAAGTCAATCTGAGGTAAATGCCCTGGCTGGTTGACCAGCCTCAGCCCCCTGATGAGGAAACACAAATTGCCATTAAAGGTAACATGAACAGGCTGGCAGGCTGGGTGTGTCTGTAACAGCTGGATTTTGGCAGCTGCCTTGTTAAACCACTCCAAATGCAGAGGGAGAAGTGCTGGTGAGCAGCTGCAGCCACTGGAAGACGCTGTGCAAATCCACAGGAAGCGCTGGCAAACAGCTGGAACACGCCAGATTTCCCATTTTTGTGCCTGGTTGATGAGGTGGTTTGCACCAGTCCTGTCTTCCTGCTCAGCAGTCAGTTTGACAGACAGAAAAAACACATCTTCATCTTCTCAGCTCCATCACCTCCCTGCACTGGAGCTTTCCTCATTTCCTGTGTCTGTGCCACAGAGCAGTCTTGGGAACAGGGTGTTAATGCTCATCTTAGGCCAACACACCTGGGTGAGGGGAGGCAGAGATTAAATTCTTCTCTTCCTAAGGACCTGTGGTAGAAAGCTTGATCAAAACAGTTAAAATTTGCTGTTTGCAAACTGCTGGAGAATGGAGGAACCTCTGGAGATCATCTGGCCAAATCCTACTGTTCAGGTAGGAACAGTTCAGCCAAGTTCAGGGATGTGTCCAATTGGGTTTTGAATATTTCCATGGATGGAGAGCCCACAACCTCTCCAGGCGACCTGTAGCAGTGTTGGATCACCCTCTCTGTAAAAAAAATTTGGTTTCCTTTTATGCTTAAACAAAATTTTCTGTGTCTCACAGGAGTTTGATCACTCCCTGAAATCCTTTTTGTGCAACCCTCAGTAAAAAGAGCCTGTAAAACGTCTCAGGCTGAGCTGTAGAAATGTCTTATTTCAGCTCAGGAAGACCAGGTTTGCATCCCAAGAACAAGCAAAAATTACAAGTCACATCCCCACATGAGATTTTTCTTTTTTACCTACATAGCTGAAAAAGTCAACTTTTTATTTTTCTTTGTCCAGGGACATTGTAAGATAAACTGGCTGATAGCACATGGAGATTTCTGATTGCTCCAAGCATTTCACGAGACATTATTGCTTCAGCTGCACTTATCCTGCCTTAAATATTGCATTTAAGTCTATTCCATAAGTGACCTTTTCAAGGGAGAGGCTAAAAGAGATGGCACGGAGCTGATTTAAAGTTTTCTCTTCAATGCCTCTAACCAAAACACAACCACGGTAGGAGACACGTGGAACTTGTCTGAATTTTCACCTGCCAGAGTCAGGTGAAAATTCACCCTGATGCTAAAAGCACTAATACTGTAGCAATTTGCATGCAAGGGCTCTCCCAGGCTCTGTGTGAGTTTTGTGCCTGCTCAGTCTCACGTTGGTGCCCCAGCCAGCAGGCGTGGATCCCTCTGCCCTTTGGCAGATGGCTCTGAAACCTCCCAGTCCCATGGCAGGAGCCAGGATGTTGGAGTCAACAGCAGGTCTTTCCTTCGGGACTGCAGAACCAGACTTCTCTGCTTTCACAAAATTTCACAGAGCTAAAACCAAAGCAAATTAATTCCCACTTCTAATCTGCTCCCTCACACATCAGCACAGGGCTGGATTTTACCCAGGCACTCGGAGTTGGAAACCTTCAAGTGACCCAGTTGCAAGGTGCTTTACAGCCCCGTGCAGGGCATGAGAGGATGAACCCTCCCAGCTCATCTGCAGCACAAAGGGAGGGAGGAATCATCTGCCACATCAGCTCCTGCACCTGGAAGGAACGGGAGAGCTTCAGGGCACACAAAGCCCCCATCAGATTTTTTTCCAAGCAATTAAAACCATCAGACAGGGAGCAGAACTCCCGTGGTGAGAGCATTGCTGGGAGAGTCCTCCATCCCTCTTTATCAGCTGAGTGAGGCTGATGAAGTGAAAGACCAGGCATGGGAAAAAGGAACCCTCTCATCTTGGATAACAACATGTCCTCAGGGGCAGAGGGGATGGTAGGATTGGTGTTTGACAGCTGATGGCTGCTGAGCATCCTGTGAAATGATTAGGCCCTGGCACAGGGTGCCCAGAGGAGCTGTGGCTGCCCCTGCATCCCTGGAAGTGTCCAAGGCCAGGCTGGACAGGGCTTGGAGCACCCTGGGATGGTGGAAGGTGTCCCTGCCCATGGCAGGGGTGGGACTGGATGATCATTAAGGTCCCTTCCAACCCAAACCACTCTGTGATCCTACGATTTTAAGAAGCTATTAAATATATATTTTTTTTTCTCCAACCTGTTATCATCACTCTGCTGACCACCCTAGAACACCACAGTGGCAGCTGGCACGGATGGGCTCTCTTAGAGTGTCTTGGGGATGTTCAAGGGCTGAAAAGTCATAGGATGAGAGAAGGTGGCAGCTCTGGGCAGCCTGATCAGAGCATTGCTGCTGTGGGGCACAAACCTGAGCCTCCTTCTGCACAAACACTGACCTGGCACCTTTCACTGCCCCTAAATGATTTACACAACAGCTCTGCCTGGGAAACCTACAAACCTGAGCAAGTCATATGCATTATTTATAGCAATTTCCTTGAATTCCAGATGCTCATCACGATTCATTTGCATCTCATTCAGCACAACTCAAGATAGCCAAAGGCTGTACAAGGGCTCGAATTCCAACCATATGCCAGGGCATCATGACCAACATGACTCTGCAAACACCTGCAAAGGTCAGTGATGGTTTTGCTCTCCCTGCATGTTCCTGCACTTCTTGCAAGCCCCGTCTGACCTCTCCTGTACAAACACACGCCAGGAAAATGCTGATTTCTCTGGAAGACCTCTGCCTCGTTTATCCCAGCAGGGAGAAGAGAAGAAGCAAAGCCACAGCACCTCAGCCATGCTGCAGCTTCTCTGCTGCTTTCAGGTGCTCTATCAAAGACTTTCAGAGGTGTCTGTCTGATGCCTTAAGTTTTAGCTTTTACATTTTTCAGACTCTGTGCTGCCTAGGGGTGTAGCTCTGAGCCTCATATTAAGTGTTAGTCAGCTCTCTTCACAGAGCAGGGAGACAAAACAAATCCTTTTCCAGGTGGAGACCAAGGACAACTGTTACAAGTTTTCCGGCCCAAAAAAGCACAAACAACAGAGGGTTGAGTGGAGAGAACAAGGAGGATGGAACTTCATAACCTGAAACTGTAATTGAACAATTGATGCCAATATGAAAATGGACCAAAATTTATCAAAGTGTGAGACCTCATGACTGGCCATCCATTTTGTGACCATTTTGGGTCCACCTTGGGTGTAGCCCTGGTCAGGCTCTTGTCCTGCCCAAGGTGTACTCTTAAAGGCCTTTTAATAAATCCCTACTTTATTCTCTGGCTCTGTCCAGTCTCTGTTCCAGGTCAGCCTTCCCAAGGCATCATGTCAGGGCGGTGGATGATTTTATTCCAGATCTGTTGCAGCTACGTGGGTTTTAACCTGGTTCCAGTCACTTCAAATCCTGCAGCAGGTGAAGGCAGCTCAGCTCCCCATCAGCTCAGGTTTTAGCCTTAGGTGGAGCCTGTTAATAACCACAACATGGAGACAAAGAGTTTATCTCATCACTGTGTAATCCTGTTACTCTGAGCAGCCACAGCAGAGTCAGTGAGTTCATACAACCGCAGAGTCACTGGATTATTTGAGTTGAAAGAGATTTTAGAGATCACCCACTTCCAACCTCTCCTGGCCCCTGCCATGGGCAGAGTTGCTCTGTCTCAGTTTCTCTTAAATGAAGCTGATGCCATTTATTTTCCCCAAACCACTGCCTGCAGGGTTTAACTGTGCTCTGAGGTGCTCAGCCCTCTGTCAGCTGTGAAATAAAGAGCAGAGCAGGACTCTCAGTGTTGTCTGAGGCAGGGTAAAGTGGAGTCATTTCCTCTCCTAATCTCATCATATCATCCCATTTTTCCCTAATTTCCGTGGGTACATCTCCCAAATGTCTCACAATGTGGTCCAGACCTCCCCAAGACTGCTGGGCAGCACCTGCCCATGGCACAGCCCTTTGGACAGCACATTCCTGTCCTGGCACTTCCCAACCTCCCAGATCTTATTTTTTCATGCTTTGGATTTGATCTCTTGCAGATTTACACTGCCAGACCAGGGCAATGGATTCTGTGTATCCCTTGTGCTCGAATTTGTTTTGCTAACAACTCTGAGATGCTACCAGATGCACACACCTTTCCCCCCAGAAAACAAGCACTGAATCACTGCTAATTGAAAATAAATTGAGTTTTAAAAAGACAGGAGACATCTGCATATGATGTTGTTTTTTTATTACAATTAGGCAAATGAGGTTTTCAAGCAAACTTGAAATAAATTTGGGAGAATTTATGCCAGCATTAAGTCAAACATAATAAAAAGCCATTCACAGAGTTGGTTTGTTTTGGTTTGTTTTTGTTTTTTGCAGCAAAGTAAATCCATTTAGGGTTTTATTGGGACAAGAATGACTGAAGTGATACCTTCAAACATCCAAGGAATTCAAAGTCCTTTCGCAAAGCTGGGAATGATTGGGGAAAATGATGAGCATTTTGCTGTGCTTGTGGCTCTTTGGGAAAGAAAGCCCAGATGCAGGAAGATTAAACTTCCCTCCTAAATTCCCTGTTTGTTTGAGACTCTTCCATTCAGACAGCTTAAACAAAGTGCTACAGAGGGAGCTATGGAGAGCCAGTCCATAAGGAATATGGGGCAGAAGGACTCGTTGGGAATTGAGTTGGGCTGAATAAAGGCTTCAAATGTTTACAGGGAATTGGAGTTACTCTGTGAAATTGTCCCTGAAGGGCTGGAAACTTGCAAATGCTGGTAGGAATTTAAAGCAACAGCATCTCCCAGCCAGAACTTGTGCCTGCACACACACACAGAAACTCCAAATAAAATCAGAGACAAACTCCAGATATTTGGCAGATCTCTGTGTGAATGACTGAAAAACATTCTAAATTTTACTATAAATGATCTCCCTGCAGTAGCATTTGTACTTTCCCATGCTGCATTACAGCCAGGCCCACACACAGCCCAGCACTGCACTGAAGACTCCGGGGAGCTGCTGAGATTCCCAGGACACATCAGGCCTGTTTTCCATACACAAACCACCAGGACCACTGAAAAAGCAGGTGTCAGGGGTTAGCAGGAGCCAGGCACTCTGCCCTGTGTCTGCTGCACGTCAGCAAAGAGGCCTTGGCTTTGTCAGAGCCTGGATCTTTATTGGTGTTGATATCTCCATGACCTTGGTGAAGGAGGGGGAATACTGGGAATGTTCATATCCTGGTCTGACAGCTCTGCATGGCCAGAGAGCCAAACAGAAACAGAGAATTACAGGGAACTGGGTTGGAAGAGACCTTAAAGATCATCCAGTGCCACCCTCTGCCATGGGCAGGGACACCTTCACTATCCCAGGCTGCTCCAAGCCCCATCCAACCTGGCCTTGGACATTCCAGGGATTCAAGGGCAGCCACAGCTTCTCTGGGCAACCTGTGCCAGGGCCTCACCACCCTCCCAGGGAAGAATTTCTTCCTAATAACTAATCTAAATCTGCCTTTCATCAGTGTGAAGCCATTCCCTGTGTCCTGTCCCTCCAT
Organism: Cettia cetti; assembly: GCA_013401135.1. Lineage (NCBI taxonomy): Eukaryota > Metazoa > Chordata > Aves > Passeriformes > Sylviidae > Cettia > Cettia cetti. Next base: position 3,845 of record VZUI01059525.1, on the reverse strand, counting down.
GCCCTTGTCCCCAGTCCCTTTCCAGCTCTCCTGGAGTCCCTTTAGGCCCTGGAAGGGGCTCTAAGATCTCCCGGGAGTTTTCTCCAGGAGCACCCCCAGCTCTCTCAGCCTGGCTCCAGAGCAGAGCTGCTCCATCCCTTGGAGCATCAACACTCAGACTTTTCCTGCTCTTTTTACCCTACAAAAGATTTCTAAATGGAACCAAGGTTCTGGTTAGGTTTACACAACAAACTCTGGCCTGGAATTATTCACCCTGTGTTTTCACCCCAGACAACATCAAGCATTGTGTGAGGCTGGGGTTTTTTTCCTTCCCCCAGTGCCACAACACTAAATGTGTAATTCCTGACTGTGCTTTCCTCCTCTATACCATTGCACACAGCCTGTCCTCAGCCTCCACCACCAATGGCCCTGGCAGAGACTCCCCTGTGGCTCTGGAAGAAGCTGATGGAAAGTTCTAGCTGGGTGGGAAGATGGGGCACACAGGAGTTCTGACAGGAACCAGAGCTACGTCTGTGGCTAAGCCCAGATGCACTCTGACATTAGCAAAGCCTGCAGTGTAGTTCCAGACCAGCATTCCTCATTTCAGAGATGCTTGGGGCCCAGAAACTGGGAGCCATGTGAGGGACAGTTATCTGTGGAGGGAAAAACCTCATTAAAATGCTTTAAAATTAAATAAAGGTGGAAACTTTAACAAGCCACAGCTGAACTTGCCAGGCTGCCTTTTTCCAGCTCACTCACACCTGAACCTCCAGCTACAATTTCCAGGGCAAACAGACTAAAGATGCAGAGCAGGAGATAGCTCAGGAGGTTCTGCCAGAGCTGTCTCTCCAAAAATCTGTCTCTTGAGGAGGCCACAGACACCCTGCCAGGCAGGATTTCAGTCCACCCACAGTTTCCTTGATCTGTTTTAGATGAGGACTTGACTTAATCATTCCATGAATGTTCTCCTTCCCTCCAGTGATGGTCAAGGCTTTGTTGGACACAGGTAAGTGTCCCTTCAAGGCAGATGAATCTTCAGGAGAAGACTCTTGGACTGTCTAGAAAATAAATACAAAAAAAAAAAAAAGACAGAGCACAGAGAGGGACAGGAGATGTTTAGGAAGGAGAAGGGAGAGGGCGCATTTTATTATGGTAGAAGAAAGGAAGAGAGTCAGAATGACACTGCAGAGAAAAAGCATCAAAAGAGAGCTTTAAGCTTAGCTCTGCTGCTGTCAGGAAACCTTGAGCCGTGCTGGAAGGAGGTGTTGGAGCACTCCAGAGCTCCTGAACAGCAAGTCCTGACATCCTCTATCCATTATTTCACTTCAGCTTTGACCTGCAGCACTCAGGTGCCTCTGAGTGTGTAAATATTGTAACCAAGGCATGATGCTGCTCCTCATTAACAACTTCCCTGCTGTCCTCACTGTAAAAGTTTTATATCTGAGACAAGCATCACAATTAAGCCATTGCTGGCCTAACGAGGCTCTGGCTGTACCTCACCAAGCACTGACCCTCCACCACCCATGTGCCTGGCAGTGGTTCTGTGGCCAGACAGGACTTCCCTGAACCCACTGCACCCACTCATGGGCTATCCCACCCCAGGGCTGTTCCCAACAGGAAAACACCGTCATGTGGGGACAAGGGGAGCTCAGCAGTGTGGATGCAAGGCATGAGGGATCAGAGGACTGCCCTGGGATCGTTTGGTTTCTGCCTCTGTGTGCTTGGTAGACCCAGAGCTACTCATTACCCACCTTCACTGCCTGCACCACATCCCCCTGCTTGGCCAAGTGCTCACAGGAGCTACTCCATTTGCTCTGCAGCCTGGTATTTGCAGAGGTTTTCCAGGAGGCAGATGCAATCTCTCTCCTGGCCTCCCAGGAGAGCTCCCAGCTAGCAGATCTCTGGCGAGGCCACAGCACAGACCTTTTGCTACCTTTATCTACCCAAACAGAATTTATGAGCAGGGAAAAAGTCAGAGACCACCTTATTCTTTAGCCCGAGGTCACAGGAGTCCTGGTTTGTTGCAGCTTGGTCAGATGAGAGTGAAAATGTGGCAGCATCACAACTAACTGGGTTTTGCTGCAACCTAAAAATAGAAAAAGAAGGAGGAAAATAAAAGCTAGATTGTTATTGTTTGGGGAAAAAAAAAAAAAAAAAAAAAAAAAAAAAGAAAGCAACTTTCTGTCATTTTGACAAGGTCACATGACGGGGGGCCCCTAAAAAACATTTGCAAAGTTGCAGCGAGCAAAGCTTCCAAGGGAGGAAGCCATAGCAACCCGTGCCAGAGACCAAAGGGGATGATCAATGTTTGCAATTAAAATCTCCTTTGTTTCGTGCTATTCACACACAGCAGCCCTTACATTTTGGCCATCGGAGCGTACTCCAGGAGAGGGTGAGCCCGGGCTTTGTTCTGTGTCCTGTTCATTCTCTTCAGGCAGGAAACAGGAGCCATCCCAGGCAGCCGATTGTCTGAACCCTGCTTGCTTTTGTTCGCAGCAACAGCGGAGAACACAAGGTTCCCCCCCCGCCGCCTCGCCTTTATTTTTTTTAATTCCCCACAATACATCCTTCAAAACTAAATTAGCAATACTCTATATACTCTAATTGTGTTTTCAGGGGCACAACAATGCGGGCGTAGGGAGAGAACAATGCAGCGGCTCGTTATTAAAGGAAAAAAAAATTAAAATCTCAACAGAGATGATACTTGGGTTGGACAACCAAAAAAAAAAAAAAAAAAAAAAAGAGAAAAGAAGAGAGTTTGAGCACATTTTTATTTCCCTGCCTGTCTTTTGTAACAGCTTTGCCTAATAACAGGTTGCTTTGATTTAAACATGAGCAAACAAGGAGTGGGTTTCTCAGAGCTTCTCCTGAGAAACTGCACCAGGCAGAGCCCCTGAGCTTGGGGCAGAGCTGCCCCACTTATCTCCAGGATGGGGCAACTAAAATCACTGAATCTTCATGTGATGATCTGCCCACGTCCCACAGGAAGGACCTTCAGTGCTGCAGAACAACCCTCTGTCAATTTGAACCTAAAGGTCTGGTAGAAATGTAAAGCTATTATCACCTAGCAAATACATCATCCTCCTGAAAGAGAGTAAAAGGAAAGGAGAGTCTGAGGAATTAGGGAAAAATCAGCCTGGCTTCAGTGCTCAGAAAAATCTTGGGAGTGAAGAGTCAAGCAATCTGTCTCTTAGCACCTAGAAAATGGCAAGGGGATGAGTAGCATCCGGCCTCAATTTCCAAGGAACAAATCACATCCAACCAACCTAATTTCTTCCTATGACAGTGTAATGACCCTCGTGGGTCAGGGGAGCAGCAGCAGATGTAAGACAGCTTAACCTCAGCAAAGCTCTTGACATGCTCACGCAACATCCTCTCCATCAATAAATGCCTCAACTGCTTGATCGCCCCAAACTGGCAAATTGGTGTGGTGAAAAATCAGCCAAATTATTTGGGGCAGTTGGCAAAGGTCCATTTGGACCTCCTCTCTACCACATTTCATCTTGCTGTGTCAAATCCTTTGGGGAGCTGCCAAGGGGCAGCAGGAAGAGGATGAGAAAGAGTTGGAGACCTGGTTGGAGTCTGCAGCACAGCCAGCAGGAGGAAAGGAGATTGGAGATGATGACCCCACTGATCCTTTCCAATCTTAACCATCCTGTGGCTCCCTGGAGAACATGAGAGTCAATCATCTCTGCCTTTGGTTGGAGTATGTAAACAAAAGTTGTTCTCTATTTGCCATCTGTAGAAATCTGTTGTGGAGATGTTTTCTTTATCTCTTCCATGACCCACCCCTCATAACTCCAGGGGGAGGGGGCAGGTGTCCTCTGTTCATGGCAGCTGTTCCAGCAGCTGGGGCAGGGTTCTTA
>VZUI01059520.1:1724-13752 GCA_013401135.1 Cettia cetti | reverse complement strand
GAATGGCTCCCACTGGGAAAGGGGAGCTGGGGCTGGGATCTTGGGCAGCAATTCCTGCCTGGGAGGGTGGGCAGGGGCTGGGCTGCAATTCCCAGAGCAGCTGGGGCTGCCCTGGAGCCCTGGCAGTGCCCAAGGCCAGGCTGGATGCACCTGAGGTTGGGGAAGTTGTCCCTGCCCATGGATGGGGTGGGAATGGGATGAGATTTAAACTTTTCCAACCCAAACCATTCCATGATTCAGAGATCACCAAAACTGTCATCGGATGAAGATTCCCAGTGATGAAATCAAATCCTTCTCCATCCCTTCAAGACCCTGAAAACAAAATTCCACCGCTGGGTTCCAAGTTGAGGCACTTGGTGCTGAGCTCCCCTTTTCCATGGATTTTTTTTAATCCACTCTTGGATTGATTCATTTCAGATCCAACCACGAGAAGAAAATTCCAGCCCCTGAAAAATGAAACCCAGAGGTTCCCACCTGGATGTGGGATATTGATCCCAACATCATCCCTCAGCTTGGCCGTGCCAAATCTCTGAATTTTCCCTGGAAAAAAAGAAACAAAACCCCTCCTGGACGTCGTTTTTAAAGATTTCTGATACATTTTACGGGGGTTTTTTTTGGTTTAAAAGCCACAAATTTTGTATTTCCCACCTGCATCCAGAGTTTTTTATGGAAAATGGATAATTTTAAACTTTAAAGCAGGCAGCTCCAAATCTTGGGAATTTAGGGGGAAAAGAAGTGGAAATTTGTTTAGATAATTCATGAAAGGTGAGAATTTGACATATTTGGTCTCATTTTTATCTCAGTCGTGAGAGGTTGGACTCTGATCTTGAGGAATTTTCCAGCCTCAGGAATTCCAGGAATGTTCCTGTGGGATCCTCAGGGTTGGCTATGGGGAGGTGCAGCCAACACCAAGGTGAATTTTTGAGCATTAAAATCAGAATTTGAGGCAAAAATCAATGCTTGGGACCAAGTATTCCCAAAAATCTTTTTGTGTCCTGGATGGTTTTTTAGGGCAAAATTCCTGATTACCGTCTGGAATAGGCAGAGTCTGACCTTGCTGCTGTTCCCTTTCAATTCTTATTTCCCAAATTTTTCAAATCTGGAAGGATTTTCTGGATATTCCACGGAGCAGCTTCGTTTTGTGCTCGGAATCGCGTCCCGTTGGAAGAGCAAATTGGGATTTGTGGGATTCCTCCCTCTCCAAACGCCTCAAAAAAGGAGCAGATTTCTTGGAATAACAACAATTCCTTCATCCTCAATCCCATCACATCTGGAATTAAATGGATTTGAAACATTCCCAGCAGGAGGGATGGGATTTCTCTTTATTTTTCTCCACTTTTATCCCATAAATCCGTTTCAAATTGAGGGCGACGCCTCCTCGGACCTCAAATCCTTGAAATCTTTGCGATTTGCTGTTTTCCATGAAGAATTTCCCTCAGAATTCCTTTATTTGATGCTTTGCTCCATCACCTTCTGCTTCCAGGATTTCTTGGTGGTGATCCACGAGTGAGAGGAAGGTTGGGATGGAATTAGGGAAGGTGAGAAATGGAGGAGTTTGGATGGAATTTTTCCTCTCCCCAGGATTTCATGGGAAAGTCTCCTGTACTTTTATGGGAAGGATTTCTTTGGATCCCAGGAAAAGTCGTGGTTGATCCCAAGGTCATGTTGGAGCAACCTGGGATCATCTTTAGGTTCCCTTCCAACCCAATCATTCCACGATGGAATATTCCTGAAGAATGAGGCAAAAAGGAGGAAAATCCATAAATCCAGAGAGTTTGGGATTTTGTGGACTGCGGAATATTCCCAAAGAGTTGAAAGGACCAGGAATGAGACAAAAAGGAGGAAAAATCCATAAATTCCAAGGGGTTTTGGCTGGTGAGGACCTGGTGAGGAGAAAGAGATTCCCAAAAGTGTTGGATCAGCAGCTGGAGGGATTTGGGAGGCAAATTCCCTCCTTGGCATCGACAGTTGGAATTTTGGGAGCCAAATTCCCTCCTTGGCATCGAGAATTGGAATTTTGGGAGACAGATTCCTTCCTTGGCATCGAGAATTGGAATTTTGGGAGCCAAATTCCCTCCTTGGCATCGAGAATTGGAATTTTGGGAGACAGATTCCTTCCTTGGCATCGAGAATTGGAATTTTGGGAGCCAAATTCCCTCCTTGGCATCGAGAATTGGAATTTTGGGAGACAGATTCCTTCCTTGGCATCGAGAATTGGAATTTTGGGAGCCAAATTCCCTCTTTGTGAATCCTCTGATTTTTCAGATCTTTTATTTTATGTCAATTATTCCATCTTTTATTGGATTTTATGCTGTAAGAACGGCTGGAAGTTGATTTTATCGTTTGCTGATGTTCCACCTCGAAGAATTCCGGAGTTTTCCAAGGAATATCCCTTCATAAAAACGATCTCCTTTTCTTCCCAGCTCCCTGCCAATATTCCCAGCATGGGTTAATTGATTTGATTAATTGATTTCATTGATTTAATCGATTACATTAATTGATTTGATTAATTTGTTTCATGAATTGATTCAATTAATTGATTAAAAATTGATTTAATGAATTTATTTCATTAATTGATTCAATGAATTGATTTGAAGAATTGACCTAATTGATTTAAAGAATTGATTTAATGAATTGGTTTAAAGAATTGATTTAATTAATTGATTTAAAGGATTGATTTAAAGAATTGATTTAATTAATTGATTTAAAGAATTGATTCAATGAATTGATTTAAAGAATTGACTTGATTTAATTGATTTAATGACTTGATTTAAATAATCAGTTTAAAGAATCGATTTAAAGAATTGATTTAAAGAATTGATTTAAAGAATTGATTCAATGAGTTGATTTAATGAATTTATTTAATTTGGGCTTTTATTCTGGAGCAGTGATAATCACCTTTTAATCTTCTGCCTGAATTCTGTAGAAATTTGACTTTTCCGAGGTAAAAATGGGCTGGAAAGTGGAAAAAACCAACCCCAGAGCTGCCGAGGGGCTGGGCTGAGCCAGGGGTTGCACACTCAGCCAACCGTGCCCAATTCTCTGGGTTTCCCTTCCAGGATTGGATCCTGCACCAGAACAACCCCGCACACCTGGAGAGCTGCCGGCGCCTGCGGCAGCAGTAAGGGAGCCACTGGGATATACTGGGAACCACTGGGATATACTGGGGGTCAACTGGGATATACTGGGAGCCACTGGGATATACTGGGGGTCAACTGGGATATACTGGGAGCCACTGGGATATACTGGGGGTCAACTGGGATATACTGGGAGCCACTGGGATATACTGGGGGTCAACTGGGATATACTGGGAGCCACTGGGATATACTGGGGGTCAACTGGGATATACTGGGAGCCACTGGGATATACTGGGGGTCAACTGGGATATACTGAGAGCAACTGGGATTAACTGAGAGCAACTGGGATTAACTGAGAGCAACTGGGAGTCAACTGGGGATCCAACTGGCAGTCCACTGGGGATATACTGGGAGTCAGCTGGGATCCACTGGGGGTCAACCCATTGGCGGTCAACTGAGGATCCACTGGGAATCCTTCAGGAATCAACTGGCTGTACACTGGGAACTGGGGATTCACTGGGAGTCAACTAGGGATCAGCTGGGGATCCTTTGGGAATCAACTGGGGGTCAGCTGGGGATTGTGGAATGCTGGGGAGAGACCCTAAATCCCAATAATTTCTGCCCCATCCATGGGCAGGGACACTTCCACTATCCCAGGTGGCTCCAGATCGATCCCAGCCCGGCCTTGGGCAGTGCCAGGGCTCCAGGGCAGCCCCAGCTGCTCTGGGAATTGCAGCCCAGCCCCTGCCCACCCTCCCAGGCAGGAATTGCTGCCCAAGATCCCAGCCCCAGCTCCCCTTTCCCAGTGGGAGCCATTCCCTGTGTCCTGTCCCTGCAGCCCTTGGCCCCAGCCCCTCTCCAGCCACCCTGGAGCCCCTGCAGCTGCTCTCAGCATTCCCTGGAACATTCCCAGCTCTCCCAGAACCTCCGAAATCCTGGAATTCTTTGAGCTTGGGCTTAACCTTCCTCCCAAATTTCACCAATTCCCATCCAACCTCAGCTGGGATAAACAGAAATCAACATTTCCTCCTTTTGGGGTCACAAATGGGAACATTAATCTGGAAAAAAGTCTCATTTTCTTGGGAATTTTGGCTTTTCCACTGATATTTGTCCGTTGTCATTGGCAGATATCCCGAGTGGAATCCTGAGGCTCACTCCTCCAACAGGTACCTTTTCCCCTTTCCCCTTTCCCCTTTCCCCTTTCCCCTTTCCCCTTTCCCCTTTCCCCTTTCCCCTTCCATTTTCCCCCTTTCCCCTTCCCCCTTTTCCTTTGCCCTCTTTTCCTCCTTTGCCCTCTTTTCCCCCTTTGCCCTTTTTTTCTCCTTTCCCCTTTTTTTCTCCTTTCCCCTTTTATTCCCCTTTCCCCTTTTATTCCCCTTTCCCCTTTTATTCCCCTTTCCCCTTTTATTCCCCTTTCCCCTTTTTTTCCCCTTTCCCCTTTTTTTCCCCTTTCCCCTTTCCCTTTCCCCATCCCATGACGAACTCTCCTCCTCCGTCTCCCCTCAGGAATGCCGAGCGCAAGGAGAACCGCACCCCCCGGCACCGCTGCAGCTCCTCCAGCCCCGCCCGGCGCCGCTGCTGCACCTCCCGCAGCTCCTGCAGCGCTTCCTCCTCCTCCTCGCTCCGCCGGCCCCGCTCCCGTTCCCGCAGCCCCGGGCGCTTCCGGCGGCCCCGCAGCCGCAGCCCCCGGCACGTGCGGCGCCTCAGCCCGCGGCACCGCTCCCGCTCCCCGCAGCAGCGCTCCCGCAGCTTCCTGAGGCCCGGCCCCCGCGGCCGCCGATCGCCCAGCGCCGAGGGCGAGCGCTCCGCACGCCGGCCCGGCCGCTCGCAAGGTGATGAGGGGGAGATCACAGAGGGGAGTCGGGAAGGGTTTCCTAAGGGTTCCCAAATGGGAATTTTGGGAAGGCTCAGTGGGATTCCCAAAGGGTTTTCCATTGGTTTTGGGCTTCTGAGAGTTTGTAGAGGTTGGAGATCCCAGTGGGATTGGGAGGATATTCCCAGGAGATCCCAAATGGGAATTTTGGGAATGCTGAGTGAGATTCCCGAAGGTTTTCTGTTGGGTTTTTGGGTTCCGAGAGCTTGGAGAGGTTGGAAATTGCAGTTGGAAGTTAGGAAGAGATTCCTAAGGGATCCCAAATGGAAACTTTGGGAAGGCTCAGAGGGATTCTCAGAGGTTGTCTGTTGGATTTTGGGGTTCTGAGAGTTTGGAAATCCCATTTGGAAGTTAGGAAGAGATTCCCAAGAGATCCCAAATGGGAATTTTGGGAATACTCAGAAGGATTTCCAAAGTTGAAGGTGATTTGAATCCCAAATGGGATTTTTGGGAACACTCAGTGGGATTCCCAGAGGTTTTCTGTTGGGATTTGGGGTTCTGAGAGTTTGGAGAGGTTGGAGATCCAAGTGGGAAGTTGGGAAGAGATTTCTAAGGGATCACAAATGGGAATTTTGGGAATGCTGAGTGGGATTCCCAGAGGTTTCCTGTTGGGTTTTGGGGTTCCGAGAGCTTGGAGAGGTTGGAGATCCTGGTGGGAAGTTGGGACAAGATTCCCAAGAGATCCCAAATGGGAATTTTGGGAACGCTCAGAGGGATTCCCAAAGGTTTCCTGTTGCTTTTGGGCTTCTGAGAGTTTGGAGAGGTCAGAGATCCAAGTGGGAAATTGGGAAGGGATTCCCAGGAGATCCCAAATGGGAATTTTGGGAATACTCAGAGGGATTCCCAAAGTCAAAGGTGGTTTGAATGCCAAATGGGAATTTTGGGAAGGCTCAGAGGGATTCCCAAAGGGTTTTCCATTGGTTTTGGTCTTCTGAGAGTTTGTAGAGGTTGGAGATCCCAGTGGGATTGGGAGGAGATTCCCAGGAGATCCCAAATGGGAATTTTGGGGATGCTGAGTGGGATTCCCAAAGGTTTCCAATTTGGGTTTGGGGTTCTGAGAGTTTTAGAGGTTGGAAATTGCAGTTGAAAGTTGGGAGGAGATTTCCTAAGGGATCCCAAACGGGAATTTTGGGAATGCTCAGTGGGATTCTCAGAGGTTTTCTGTTGGGGTTTGGAGTTCTGAGAGTTTGGAAATCCCAGTTGGAAGTTAGGAAGAGATTCCTAAGAGATCCCAAATGGGAATTTTGGGAATGCTCAGTGGGATTCCCAGAGGTTTCCTGTTGGGTTTTGGGGTTCCGAGAGCTTGGAGAGGTTGGAGATCCTGGTGGGAAGTTGGGACAAGATTCCCAAGAGATCCCAAATGGGAATTTTGGGAACGCTCAGAGGGATTCCCAAAGGTTTCCTGTTGCTTTTGGGCTTCTGAGAGTTTGGAGAGGTCAGAGATCCAAGTGGGAAATTGGGAAGGGATTCCCAGGAGATCCCAAATGGGAATTTTGGGAATACTCAGAGGGATTCCCAAAGTCAAAGGTGGTTTGAATGCCAAATGGGAATTTTGGGAAGGCTCAGTGGGATTCCCAAAGGGTTTTCCATTGGTTTTGGTCTTCTGAGAGTTTGTAGAGGTTGGAGATCCCCGTGGGATTGGGAGGAGATTCCCAGGAGATCCCAAATGGGAATTTTGGGAACGCTCAGTGGGATTCCCAGAGGTTTTCTGTTGGGGTTTGGGGTTCCGAGAGTTTGGAGAGGTTGGAAATCCCAGTTGGAAGTTAGGAAGAGATTCCTAAGGGATCCCAAATGGGAATTTTGGGAATGCTCAGAGGGATTCCCAAAGGTTTTTTCCCATCCAGGCTCCATTTTGTGCTTCCAAGAGGGTTTTTTTGAGTTTTTTTTTGAAATCCCAGTGGGAAGTTGCAAAAATTATTATAATTTTAATTTTTTAATGTTTGTTTTTAATTTTTTCTTTTGAATTTTTATTCTTCCTTTTGAATTTTAGTTTTTAATTTGAATTTTTTTGTTTCATTTGAATTTTCCCTTTAATTTTAATTCTTTCTTTTGAATTTTAATTTTTATACTTATTTTTAATTTTTTATGTTTAATTTGAATTTTTTCTTTCGAATTTTAATCTTATGTTTAATTTTAAATTTTTATATTTAATTTTTTATTTTTAATTTTATTTCTTATGTTTATTATTTAGTTTTAAATTTATGTTTAATTTTTTATTTTTTCTTTGAATTTTTTATATTTAATTAGAATTTCTTATGTCAAAGTTGTTATTGAATTTTTTATATTTAATATTTTATCCTTATATTTAGTTCTCTAGATTTTCTATATTTAATTTCTCTTTTTTAATTAAAAATGTCTTTTTAATTTTATTTTTTTAATTTTAATTTAAACTTTTTATGTTTAGATTTTTAGTTTTAATTGGAATTTTTTAGGTCTAATTTAAAAAATTTTTTGTTTAATTTTTTAATTTTAATTTTTTATAGTTGATTTTTTATTCTTTTTTTCTATAATTAATTTTTTACTTTTAATTTTAATTTTTTATGCTTCAATTTTTTACCTTTAATTTTTTAGTTTTAATTCGAATTTTTTAGTTTTAATTTGAAAAAAAAATTATGTTTTTTAATTTGAATTTTTTATATTTATTTTTTATTCTTTTATTTTCTATAATTAACTTTTTACTTTTAATTTTAATTTTTTATGGTTTGATTTTTTACCTTTAACTTTTTTTTTTAATTCGAATTTTTTAGTTTTAATTCAAAAAAATTTTCATGTTTAATTTTTTAATTTGAATTTTTTATATTTTTTTTTTATCCTTTTATTTTCTATAATTAATTCTTTACTTTGATTTTAATTTTTTTTACGCTTCAATTTTTTACCTTTAATTTTTTAGTTTTAATTCGGATTTTTTATGTCTAATTTGAATTTTTTTGTTTAATTTTTTTCTGTTTAATTTGAATTTTTTTCTGTTTAATTTTTTTTTTTTCTGTTTAATTTAGATTTTCTATTTTTAATTTTGATTTTTTTTTCCCTGCAGACAGCAAGGCTGCCCTGGAGGCGGTGATGAAAACCTTCGGGCCGGGATTTCTGGCCGAGTTCCAGAAGCACAAATCCCTGCAGGCAGCGGTGCACGAATCCCTGAGCTCGGGGAGAAACCCCACAACTTCCACCAGGAGCAGCGCCAAAAAAAACCCCAAAACCGCCCCAAAAAACCCCAAAACTACTCCTAAAATTGCCCCAAAAACAGCCACAAAAAACCCAAAAACCGGGGGTGAATTTGGGTTGTTTTGGGGTGAATTTTGGGGTGATTTTGGGGTGATTTTGGGGTGTTTTTGAAGTGATTTTGGGTGATTTTGGTGCTATTTTTGCAGTGCATTTTGGTGTGATTTTTTAATGATTTTTTTTTTGTGATTTTGGGGTGATTTTTGGGTTTTTTGGGGTGATTTTTTGGGTTTTTTGGGGTGATTTTTTGGTGATATTGGTGCCATTTTTGCTGTGAATTTTAATGTGATTTTTTTTGTGATTTTGGGGTGGTTTTGCGTGATCTTGGTCTGATTTTTGGGGTGTTTTTTGTGATTTTGGTGCTGTTTTTGCTGTGAGTTTTACTGTGATTTTTGGGTGATTTTTTTGTGATTTTGGGGTGGTTTTTTGGGTTTTTGGGGTGATTTTTTTGCGATTTTGGTGCCGTTTTTCTGTCAGTTTTACTGTGATTTTTTTGTGGAATTTTTTGTGATTTTGGGGTGTTTTTGGGTGATCTTGGTGTGATTTTTGGGGTTTTTTTGTGATTTTGGGGTGGTTTTTTTGGGGTTTTGTTGTGTGATTTTGGTGCCGTTTTTCTGTCAGTTTTCCTGTGATTTTGGGGTGATTTTTTTGTGTTTTTGGGGTGTTTTTGGGTGATCTTGGTGTGATTTTTGGGTTTTTTTTTGTGATTTTGGGGTGGTTTTTTTGGGGGTTTTTTGCGTGATTTTGGTGCCGTTTTTCTGTCAGTTTTCCTGTGATTTTGGGGTGATTTTTTTGTGTTTTTGGGGTGTTTTGGGGCTCAGGGGTGACGAGGACTCCCCGTACCCCACGCGTCACTCGGAGCCGTACCCGCTCAGCAAGGCCCAGGCCGAGCGCCTGGTGCTGGAGGCCAACGGCAGCGCCGTGAGTGCCAAAATCCCGGAATTTGGGGCCAAAATTTGGGAATTCGGGGGCAAAATCCGGGAATTTGGGGGGCAAGAATTGGGGGGGCAAAGTTTGGGAATTTGGGAGCCAAAATCCGGGAATTCTGGGGCCAAAATCCGGGAATTCTGGGGCCAAAATCCGGGAATTTGGGGGCCAAAATTTGGGAATTCGGGGACAAAATCTGGGAATTTGGGGGCCAAAATTTGGGGATTTGGGAGCCAAAATTTGGGGATTTGGGAACCAAAATTTGGGAATTTGGGGACGAAATCTGGGAATTCGTGGAGCAAGAATTCGGGGGGCAAAGTTTGGGAATTTGGGAGCCAAAATTTGGGGATTTGGGGACAAAATTTGGAAATTCAGGAGCCAAAATTTGGGTATTTGAGGGCCAAAATTTGGGAATTTGGAGACGAAATCTGGGAATTTGGGGGGCAAGAATTGGGGGGCCAAAATTTGGGAATGCAGGAGCCAAAATTTGGGACTTCAGGGATGAAATCCAGGAATTCGGGGGCCGAGAATTTGGGAGCCAAAAATTGGGTATTTGGGGGCCAAAATTTGGGAATTTGGGGACGAAATCCGGGAATTCGGGGGGCAAGAATTGGGGAATTTAGGAGCCAAAATTTGGGAGCACGGGAGCCAAAATTTGGGAATTTGGGGGCCAAAATTTGAGAATTCAGGGCTTTGTTGGGGGGAATTTTGGGGATTTTGGGGGTGGGATTTTGGGGATTTTTTTGGTAAAATTCTGGGGATTTTGGGGGGATTTTTGGGCAGATTTTTGGGTGGAATTCTGGGGATTTTTAGGGGATTTTTGGGTGGAATTTTGGGGATTTTTTGCGTAAAATTCTGGGGAATTTTTGGGTAAAATTCTGGGGATTTGGGGGGGTTTTTGGGTGGTATTTTTGGAAATTTTTTGGGTAAAATTCTGGGAATTTTTGGGTGGAATTTTGGGGATTTTGGGGGATTTTTGGGTGGATTTTTGGGTGGAATTCTGGGGATTTTTTGGGTAAAATTCTGGGATTTTTTGCTGGAATTCTGGGGATTTTTTCATGGATGTTTCCGGAACCTTCTGCGCCGTTCCGGAACGTTCCGGGCCGTTCCCTGTGGGTGTTTTGGGGATTTTTGGGTGGAATTTTGGGGATTTTTTGGGGGTAAAATTCTGGGGATTTTGAGTGGAATTTTGGGGATTTTGGGGGAATTTTTGGGTGGAATTCTGAGGATTTTTGGGGGATTTTTGGGTGGAATTTTATGGGTTTTTTCATGGATGTTTCTGGAACCTTCCGCGCCGTTCCAGAACGTTCCCTGTGGGTGTTTTGGGGATTTTTGGGTGGAATTCTGGGGATTTTTGGGGGATTTTTGGGTGGAATTCTGGGGATTTTTGGGGGATTTTTTGCTGGAATTTTATGGGTTTTTTCATGGACGTTTCCGGAACCTTCCGCGCCGTTCCGGAACGTTCCGCGCCGTTGCGCAGGTGGCCGGCGGGGGGCGCCTGGTGACGCTGTCGCTGCGCCCCACGGGCATTTTCGGGGAGCGGCACCCCCTGCTGGAGCTCTTCTACCGCCGGGGGCGGGGCCTGGGCGGGGTCGTGCCCCGGACCCTCCCCCAGAACGCCGAGCACGGCAGGGTGTACGCAGGTGAGGGGGAGGGGACACCTGGGACACACCTGGGGACAGCTGGGGACACCTGGGGGCACCTGGGACACACCTGGGGACAGGTGGGAGAGACAGGGACACACCAGGGGACACACCAGGGGTCACATCTGGGGACACACCCGGGGACAGCTGGGACAGGTGGGGACACACCTGGGGACACCTGGGACACACCTGGGAGGGACAGGGACACACCTGGGGACACCTGGGACAGCTGGGGACAGGTGGGGCACACCTGGGGACAGCTGGGACACACCTGGGGACACCTGGACAGGTGGGATCACCTGGGGACACACCTAGGGGCACCTGGGGACAGGTGGGGACACTGGGGACACACCTGGGGACACCTGGGACAGCTGGGACACACCTGGAGACACCTGGGATACACCTGGGGGCACCTGGGGACACCTGGGGACAGGTGGGAGAGACAGGGACACACCTGGGGACATCTGGGACACACCTGGGAACAGCTGGGGACACCTGGGGACAGGTGGGAACACCTGGGAGGGGCAGGGACACAGCTGGGGACACCTGGGACACACCTGGGAGCACCTGGGGACAATTTGGGGACACACCTGGGGACACCTGGGATACACCTGGGAGCACCTGGGGGACACCTGGGGACACCTGGCCCCAAAAATCTGCTCCGAATTCCCCCAAAAGCCCCAAATTTCACCCAAATTTCTCCCCAAATCCCCTGAATTTCACCCAGATTTTGCGAAAAATCCCCAAATTTCCTCCAAATTTCCCCCCAAAATCCCCAAATTTCACCAAAAATCCTCAAATTTTCCCCGAATTTTCTTCCAGGGAACGTGGCGTGGAGGCACGTGCTGGCCGCCCCCTGCCCCAAACCCTTGATATTCACCCAAAAATCCCCAAATTTCACCAAAAATCCCCAAATTTCACCCAAAAATCCCAGAATTTCACCCAAATTTCCCCGAATTTCCTTCCAGGGAACGTGGCCTGGATGCACGTGCTGGCCGCCCCCTGCCCCAAACCTCTGAAATTCACCCAAATTTCACCCAAAAATCCCCAAATTTCACCCAAAAATCCCCAAATTTCATCTGAATTTCACCAAAAATCCCCAAATTTCACCTGAATTTCACCAAAAATCCCCGAATTTCACTTGAATTTCACCCCAAAATCCCCAAATTTCACCTGAATTTCACCAAAAATCCCCAAATTTCCCCTGAATTTCACCAAAAATCCCCGAATTTCACTTGAATTTCACCCCAAAATCCCCAAATTTCACCTGAATTTCACCAAAAATCCCC
>VZUI01059519.1:0-37574 GCA_013401135.1 Cettia cetti | reverse complement strand
GGGCGGCGAGGCGGGGGGCGGGCTGAGCGCCGCCTTCAGCGGGCCGCGCATCGCCTTCTACGTGGGGCTCAAGAGCCCCCACGAGGGCTATGAGGTGCTCAAGTTCGACGACGTGGTGACCAACCTGGGCAACCACTACGACCCGGCCAGCGGCAAGTTCACCTGCCAGGTGCGCGGCATCTACTTCTTCACCTACCACATCCTCATGCGCGGCGGCGACGGCACCAGCATGTGGGCCGACCTCTGCAAGAACGGCCAGGTGGGTTCCGCCGCTCCGCCGCGCGTTCTCCCCGCCCGGGGTCCCCCGGCCGTCCCCGTCCCACCGTCCCGGTCCCGCGGGTGCGGCACCGGCCGCCGCCGCTCCCGGGAAAAGAGCCGGCGGGAGCATCCTTCGCGCCGTCGGGGCGGGGTGCACCTCTAGAGCCGCGACAAATTCCGAACTTGCAAACTTTCCTGCCGGGCTGGGGGGGAAGGAGAAGCCACGAACGGGGCGGGAGGGAGGACACGGGGTAGTGGAGGGGTTGAGAGGAAGGGAGGGACTCGGGGCATTGATGGAGGGGCTGGGGAGACTGATGGGAGGGCCGGAAAGGGGGTACGCGGAGGAGCGATGGAGGGGCTGCGGAAGAGTGACTCGAGGGGCTAACAGAGATGCTGGGCAGGAGGGGCACGGGGGCTGATGTGCCCAGCGGCTGTGTTGGCAGGTGCGGGCCAGTGCCATCGCCCAGGACGCGGACCAGAACTACGACTATGCCAGCAACAGCGTGGTGCTGCACCTGGACTCCGGCGACGAAGTGTACGTCAAGCTGGATGGAGGCAAAGCACACGGAGGCAACAACAATAAGTACAGCACTTTCTCTGGCTTTCTTTTATACCCCGATTAACACACAAGTGGCACCACACACCTGGCCCTGCCACTGGTGCACGTGGGGCTGTTTGGCAATTCCATACCCCATCGTGCTGCTGTTCCTGCTGGTGTCCACTGTGTCAGCGGGTCACTTTAGCTTCATTATCGGTTTGTATGTTTTTATTTTCACCCTTGTGAAAACGAAATAGAAATGAAACAAAATGAACCCCTTCCTTACACTCTCCCATTTCTTCTGACCCCCACTCTCCCTTTCTCTGCCCGAATGTTTCGTGTGTCACATGAGGAACTTGGCAGCTTGAAATTCTCAAGTGGTTCCAGGAGGGTTTGAAAGAGCCCAGAGTTTGGACTGTGTCACACACGGAATTTGAACAGGTCACATTTTTTCATCAATAAGTATTAATGACAACAATGAATTTTCAGATCGACTATTCACAAAGTGGGACTGGATCATAACTGTTTTTTCCTCTGCTGCTTTGTATGGGGTCAAGTGTAAACTTTTCTTTCTGTGCAATGCAATGCTCGTGTGAATGATGGTGTCATTAACGTCAAACCTGTTTCTGTCTGCAAAAGAATTTGGTCATTGACCACAGTCACCCAAATACCACATTAAATTATGTTTTTAGACAATGCCTTCTTGCTTTCTGTCTCTTCCAGTGCTACAAAGGAGCACTGTGGTGGTGCCACAGGATGGTGGGAAGTAAAGGAGGGGGTCACTTCAGTCCCTTAGGTTTATAGTAATATTTAAAGTTAGGATGGGATTCCTTGCCTAAGTCTTGAATATGGTTCAAGGGGGCTGGGAAGAAGTAGAGAGAGAGAGAAGAAAAGCTTCACCTTTACACAGTTTTGTGAAAAGAAGGCACACAGTTTTCAAGGGGTGAAAGTGGGGGTGTGGAGTGAATCTGCTTAACTGATTTACTGGGTTAAAACCTGATCCAGAGGTTAGTGAAGTACAGGAAAAGCAGTTTAATCAGTGATTATGGAAAGCCATGGTTCTGTAACATGCTTGACAAATGTTAAGAAGGCAGCAGGGGAGAGAGTTTATCTAAACCCTTGCAGCGTGTGTATAGGTTGGAAACCACACCTGACTGGAGGTGGGTCTGCACAGTGCCTGAGACAGGCTGGATGAGAAAGACTGATGGATTCAGACCATTTAGAAGGGTTTTCTCCTGATGGTCCTCTGTAAATCTCAGCCACCCTTGGTCTTTTTTCAAAATGCACAGGTGTGTCAGTAGTGCATGTGGTTCTGAGCCTTTGATGGAGGAGGTGCATTTTTCATCATCACCCCAGTAGGTAACCTCCTCAGTTTGGGTAAATTGGGACTGCTCTGCTGAAGCTAAAAGAGCTAAATTGATTTACAAAAGCACTTACTTTCATTTTACTGTCTTGTCATTTCATTTTTCCCTCCTGAAGGTCTTACCTCCCTATCAGCTCTCTGCCCTTTGCAGCGCTAGTGCAGTTTCACAGATAAGAGAGACAGGAGCTGCTCTGAGACAGTTCTGCCAAGGCTGGAGCTTTGCCTCTGCCCTGATGTTGCAGGACGAAAGGAAGCCACAGTCAGAGGGACTTGTTCCAGCCCCACTTTGGGGCAGCCCTGTGATGACCAAGTTCTTACAATCACTCCTGTCTCCTCCCTAATCCTCACTGGGTTTTGTCCTCTCGTTTGCTGGAAGAGGGGAGGTCAAAGGGAGACAGCAATCTTCCATCCCATCCTCAAACATCCCCTTCTGAGGGAAGCAGAGTTCATAACCAGGTACACGTGTTAGACACTTATCAATCTCTTATGTCTTGTCGATTTTACTATTTAGAATATGATTAAAACCGGTGTCTGAGACCATCCAAATGAAGTATAATTGCTATGGATCCTCAATTCCCACCGGATCCGTAATCCTTTCTGACTATTCCTCCCCCCTCCTTCAATGAAATGGAGCTTAGACACAAAGCCCTTGGTTTAAATTTCAAAAAATTAAAATTGACATGCAGCAGCATTAGCAGGAGCCAGGAGGAATTCTAAGGAGGTGCCTGGGCTCTGCTTTATCCTTTGCATTAAGAAGCAATTTGTACTTCTAACAAAGACCCAACTGTTCCCCCTTGGCAAAAGGGCAATGAAGATGCCTTGCAAGGGAATTGCTGTTCACAATACTTAAACAAATTTGAATCTTAGATTTTTAAATCTGTATTCCCTGGTGAAGCCTGCTCCTCTCAATTCAAATGCAGGGCTGGTGGTGTGTGCCTGCCAAGGTGTCAGTAGCTAAGCGGATGATGGATTGATGAGGCAGTGGGAAGACACAGGCTCACAGTGGCAGTTTGCCCCGACAGTGATCTATGTATCTGCACATTATCAATGTCATGAGGAGGCTTGAACCACCCTCGCTAGATGTCTCATTTTCCACTTATCTCTTATGTACTAATTATCAGGCTGGATTATTCCCCAGGATAGAAAAAAAAAAATTGCTCATCGCCACTCCACTGACAGTTTACACAATCGATAGAATGAATGTCTCCCTCAGCTGCTCACAGGCTTTTTTGTTTCCTCTTCTCATTGCAGGGTCTTCTGAGATTGCCTCTGTGGGGGGTTGATGGCTCTCACCCAGCATCTGTAGCAGTGATGCTTGGACAGGCTCCTCTGTCCCAGTCATCTTGGTGGTAGCTCAGTGGGTGGGTTGTTTCTGAAGTAACACAGGGAAAAGCAATTGGTGAAAAGATTCAAAACTTCAGTGCTCAGTGGTGCAGTTATCTAGAAAAGCAGAGGCAGTGCTGCGGATGGGGGCGGTGGTCCCTGTGCTGCCAGGGGCTGTGGGTGAGAGCAGGGTCACACACAGCCCAGCAAACAGCCTGAGGTGGCCTTGTAACCCCCTGGGCTTCAACAGAGTCTTCCTGCCCTTAGGAATGGTCTGTGGGTTCTGCACATTTCGTGTCAGAAAGAGAAGGGGTTGTTTGTAAGGGGAATACCCTGGTCCCCTGGTTTGGATGGGCAGAGGAGAATTTAAGTGTACTCAAGGGGCTGGCTTCAGCTTTCTCTGGGACTGCCTTTCCCAACTGCATCCCAAACATTAGCCAGTGCCTGCTCTGCTGATCGGAGGTGTTACTTACTTGATGAGTTAAGCAAATGCTTTTAAGAATTGGGATGTGATCAGGTGTGATGTGGATAAGGAAAGCCCCCACAAAGGAGTGGAAGATTGGAGTTTCAGGCAAAAAGTGTTCTCTGTTTCTGCACCCAGACATGTGCTTAAGTTAAAATCATAATACAAAACTTAAGATTGAAACAAACAAAAAAGACAGGTGTTCATGCTGTCAAAGTAACTTAGATACTGCACCAGCAAATCTCTGATCTTTGTGCTACCAGTGTTCACCTTGACCTTTACCCTGTGCCTGGTCAGTACTGGCTATGGAAGGGATCCCTGGAGGAGAGGTGAGCAGGGAGATGTTGAGGCACACAAACATTGTGAAAGGGGAAATGGGGAAGCTGCTGAAAGCCCTGAGGGGTTGCCAGCCACCCCTGGTCTGTGGTTGCTCCCAGGAAGGTGTTCAGGTTACTCTGCTCTCCCACAAGTGAGTGGCTTTGTGGCTGGCCACTTGTTTTCTTCTGTCTTGACCTTCACTGGTTTGGGAAACTCCTGGCAAGTCTCTAGGGAGATGGGTGAGGAAATCCTGCTTTGTCTAGGGTGAAGAGGGTGAGCTGCTGGTGCTGAGTTTTCTCCAGCCAGGGTACAAAGTTGAGGAATCCATGCTTTGACAACAGCTGGTGTTGGGTGTCCTGTGCCAAGGCTGCTGCCTCTGTGTTTTCCAGGATCTCAGCTTGCAGATTTCCTCCTTGATTGTCATTCCCTTGTGGAGCAAGGCCTGGGGCAGGGGCTCCCTGTCTTGCAGGAGCAAGACCAGCCCCGAGTCAGGTTCTCTTCTTTCCCTTTTGCTGTAAGAAAAGCAGTGTTGCTTTTTGTGCCTCGTGTCTTTACACACCTGCATTGAACCACGCGTTGGTCTTTGTCTAGCTGCTTTTGAAACTCACTCTGGGCATTTTTCCTGCTGATTTAATGCTTGTTTATCTCTTTTCTTGGCTCCTTCAGTGGCTCACAATGCCTGGACAGGTTTAATTTGTGAACTCAAAAAGTGTGGAGGATGGGTTTTGGTGGATGCTCACGTGTTCTTTTTCTGTTTATGCCACAGGCTAATTATGTTAAGGCATTTGTGACAATAGAGGCAAAACGGTATATAAATCTATTTGAAATCTATGTTAATTTTTTTTTATTTTTTTGGTAAATGCTATTTTTTTTCCTTTTTGTGATTGGATTGAACTCTGGGAAAAAATCCTGGTAAAATCATGTGTCTTAGTATTGTCTCTGGGATAAAGAAGCCTGTCAGAATAAAATAAAGACTAACTGAATCTTACAGACTTTGAGACTGCAAGAAGTTTGGTTCTTTTTACTGTGAAAGCCTACATGATGCAGAGACTTAGAAGATTAATTACAGACAAGAGAGGTAAATTGTTACCGTGAGCACACCCTGTCAGTTTTGGGTGAGAGCCTGCTCTCAGCTGCTTTCACATTTAGTGGCAGAAGGAGGTTCAGCTAGTTTATAAACTGCAGGTAACATGCAAATGGGGACCCATTTCTCTAGACCAAGCCCGTGCCAGTTCAGAGGTGAATCCCTTGTCCACAGAGCAGGTGCCACAGCAGCAACTGAGGAGATACTTCACTCTTTCTTGAGCCCACTTCCTCTTGAATGAGCTTCTTTTTTGAAGGTTGTGGGGGCATTGCAGCAGGGACGTTAAAGGGATTGTGCTCCTGATTCCTCTCTGTTTAGGACCAGTTTGTTAATTGTCTCAATGGTGAGTTACAAAGAGGCCAGTAAAGGGCAAGGCTTGTTCCCTGGATCAGCCAGGGGAATGAGCATTTCCTCCTGGGCAGGCAACAGGCTGAGGCTGAGGTAGGACTTGGTGTTCCAGGCTTGAACATACATTGGAATTCCCCTTCTTTCCCCCTGCATTTCAGGCTGAAGCCTTGAGAACTGGTGGTTTCAGGTGAAAATTTGAAAGGTGCTAAGCCACTGCTGTGTCCTGGTCCCTGCTGCAGAGTGCTCAGCAGGATCTCTCAAGGTTTTGCAGAGCATAATTCAGAGGGAGCTCTGAGTGATGATCCTGTTTCCTTGCAGAAAATGCCACGAATGCCCACAATTTGGGTCCTTCAAATTATAAATTAGCCTGAATTAAGTATTCAGCGGTGTGGCACAGCTCTCTATATATCCTGATAAATGGGAGTAGATTGTCTTCACAGGGGTTGATGGCATATCCCTCTCTCTGTGTATTTGCTCCCATTTTGGGGTTTTTTTTTGGCACAAACTAGGGTAGAAACAGAAAAGGCCTGCTTGATCTCTATGATCTGCTGCCCTATTAATGCAGGATTATTTCCTGCAGTGCTCTGTGAGCACGGTGACACAGAGAGCACGGCTTGCCTGCAGCCTTTGACTGCGCTCCTCCCAGCGAGGGCACATTCACATGATCCTGGCTCTTCGTTTTGCTTGCAGCTGCCAGATCATGTCTAGAAAAACAAACGAAAAATGTGTCCAGCCCCAGTCTTGAATGCAGCCGAAATGTTTTCTTGGTGGCATTTCTCTTTGTCAACAAATTGCTTATCACTTAAGTGTTGTGTTGTGATCCCCATCCCAAAGAGGAGAGATCTGCTGCTGAGAATGGGGGGGAGGAATGCCCAGGAGAATAACTTGTTTGAAGATATGAGCACAGGCTTTATGAACAATGATTCTTTGTTGGATCTTAGCTCTAAGGTGCAATTTCGGTGGTATAATGCAGAAAATGTTTTAAGTCCTTGGGGAGGAAGCTGCTTTTCAGGTGGTGTCTTGCTCTTCTCTCATTATTGTCATGCTGTTCCTGAAGCTTTGTGTCAGTCATGCTGTGCTGCAGCATGTGAATGCTGGGGGTGATGGAGATCAGATCCAGGTGGATCTCTCTGTTTTGTTTTGGTATACAGTTGAATTCTTGACATTTGCTTCCCGTTCTTCTAGCACCTTATTTTTCATGGAGCTGTGCTGCTTGGGAGCTGGGAGCCCAAGGGCCAAAGTTTGCTTCCAGGTACACTCATCTGATTCTTTTCCCACTTTGTTTTTTTCACACTGGAGTCAGAATCAATCCTTAAGTACATTACATGTATCTTCCCTTGGATTGACAGTGTGGCAACTGGTTAAGTAGTGTTTGGGGATGTAAGATGAATTTCAGTTTCTGTACCCTAGAAGTGGAAATGGTTTAGGTCCATTTTTTATGTCCTGCCCAGTAAGTGTCACTATGTAAATGCTTTTTAGAAAAAACACCCCGAGAGGGCAGGGCAGCTCCTTTTGCCGAAAGAGAGGTGTCGAATACCTTTGAAACTGAGCTCCTCCAAGCCCCTGCTGAGTGCATCTCTGCAGCTGAGAGCTTGGATTGTAAACTTCAGCCTCCCCTCTCAAAAGGCAGAGCATCCTTGAGGAGTAAGACTGCTGCTATTTATCAATTTGTGTGAGAATGAAGCCTGAATACTATTAGAGCTGAAACACTAATTAAGCCAATAAATTCCTTTGTCTTTTTGGGTGTGTTTGCAATTAATATGCAAAATCCCATTGATTCCAGCAACTCCATAATTCACGAAGCAGTATTATTACATATTGACGGCGTACCCTGTGAAACATCCAAAAGACACTGCTGTGCATAGTAAGAATCCTGCTGTGATCCCAGTTAAACTGTTACAGGCTGGGTGAGTCACACTGCTCCACCAGGTTCTTCCAAAAGCTTGGCTGTCAGTGGAGGGGGTAGGAAGACCACACAGAAATGAGTCTCTGCTGAGCATACGCTGTGTCTCGAGGGCTATTTGCACTTCATATTGCTTTCAGAATTACAGTGGAAAAAAAAGAGGAAGATGTTCCACCTGATCCTAAAAAACCCCGCTGAAACTGATGCAAATAGAAACAGATCTTAAAGGAAATATGTATTTGGATCAAAGCAAGGCAGTTCTTTAAAGCTGCCTTAGCTTTAATTTGCATTTGATGGGGCAATCTAAATAATCTTTCCTCAAGGTTTGTTCTTAGCTATGAGACTGGAGACAGGACAGAAAGGCTTCTGAGAGATGGAACTCTTTCTGTCTTCCAGGGGAACATTGTTTTGGCATCCTAGGACAGAAACAAGAGTTCTTGACCACTGAACCCTGCAGTGACTCTCTGCCTGGAACTGCCTTTTGCAGCCTCAGAATAAGTTCTGCCCCAATATTTTTCAGCATCCTTCCTAAAGCAGCAAAATCAGGACGCTCTAGGGAGTGATTGGCTCTTAGTCTCAGAATATTTAATTGGGAGGCCACCCTGCATGAGGCTTTGTTGCTGTTTTATCTTACATTTGGACTCCTTTGTGCTCCCAGGTCTGCAGCAGCTCTGCCCTCAAGGTGGAAGGGCTCAAGAAAAGGGGTTGGTAGAGTAGAAATTCTTCATGGGGTTGGTCTGATCCCCATCAAAGTGGGTGGGCAAGTGCTTGGTGGCTTTGGTGAAGCAGGAGCCAGGCTAAGCTTAATCTTGGGCTGTGGTTTTGTGGTGATATTTTTTGTTGTTGTTTTCAGTTCTCAGGAAATTATTCTATTTGGTCTTGGCATAATCAATAAACCTCTGTATTGATATGTGCAGCCTCTGGAGTAGAGCGTGGCATGGATGTGCTTTTAGTTCAGAACAGCACAAATCAAATACCCAGCTGTTGAATTAATTTGTGGTTGGTGTTTTCTGATAACTGCAATTCTGATTTGCTCTTCCTGTTCCCACTGCCATCCTTCCAAAGGCAAGGAAAAAAAAAAAAAAGAGGCAGTAAGGGTAAAACTGAAGCAATTGTGGATGTGTTTGATCCCCTTATATGCAGAGGCTGTGTGACAGCTTTAGAGAATGGAAGATGAACAATATACAGGATGCTATCGCTGATTTCAAAGATAGCATGTTTGATTTCAGGCACAACGATAAAGCAGAATTCTTGATAGCTTGTCCAAGCTAATTTTCTTCTGAGTTAGTGCACTAACTACCCACCTAACCACAAGCTGTCCTTTTGCTTTTTCTTTTCTATTAGTGGACTAATAGGACTGCCAAGCTTTGCTTTCTAGATGGGTCTTAAATGGGAAGCAGTTTGTTTCGTGTAAGAAAGATGCTTGGGGAATCAATTTATGCCAGCTTGTAGCCACCGGAAACCTCTGCACTTCAGCAGACTTTAAATTGAAAAATGGAGCTTGCTCTTCATACTAGATTTCTCAAACTACTTACTCCAAGCAATAGAAAAGCAAACTTGTCAGGTAGGCAGGGATTTTTTGAGGTATCTGTGTGTGTTTCTCACTTGGTTCACTTCTGGAAATCTCCAAGTGAAATATGAGAGCCCAAATTGCTTAAGAAGGTCAAACGAGGTGAATATAACTGTCCCTTCTGGCCTAAAAAAATCCATTAATTGTGCTGTCAAATGGAAGTATGGACAATGGCAGAGATGACTTTCAAAAATTTATCTTAGCTCTTACAAACTGGTGGTGGGAGGGAGTGAAGTGAGAGGAGTAAAACGATTTTGGGGTAGGATTGAGCAATCACCTCTGTCTGCAAAATGAGGTTCACTTCTGTTGTCAGACCTTTCTACAAGGCACAAATACAAGGGCAAGTCTTCGAGGGGCAGAGTGGCCTGGTGATTTCCCATGTGTTTCCTTGCAGGCTTCACCATGGGTAGCAGTTCCTTAGGCAGGCATCAGAGTTGGCATCAGGTAATGCAGAGAAAACCATGGATTTAACAGATGTGAATCTGTCTTCCTTCTTTCTCTCTTTTATTCCTCATAAATAAGACAACTATCTACAATTGTAGCAAATGACATTCGGAACAACTGTGGAAATATTCTAAATATTGATCATATGATTTGGTTGAATACAGTGAATTTAAAGCCTGCTGGGTACTGTACCAGGAGACCAGTTATGGCTTGCCAGGAGGAGCAGTGTTGTGTGGGACAGTGCCAAAGTGTGTCCTGTGCTCTCCTGTGGTCAGGGCCATCATTAGTGCTCATTAGACTCATTAAGCAGAAGACCTGTCTGTTAAATTTGCAGATTGCATAAAGGCAGAGAAAAGGATTAACCTCAAAGAGGCTTTGACAAAACAGAGGAAGTAGATGTAAAAATACCAGGAGAGAATTAACAAGATGCAAGTTACCTCTTGGAGGCAGTCCATGGCATGGACATGTGCTGGGATGGTCCTTAAGGACAAGAGAGGAAGGGAAACATGTTATTGAGATAATTTTGGATAGGAAAGAGTGAGGGCCTTGAGATATAGTAGCAAGGTCAAACAGAAAGGGAAATTTTTGGATGGTGAGGCATGGGAGCAGGTTGTGTGGGAAGGCTGTGGGTCTCTGGCACAGAAGGACTCTAAGAGTGCACCAGACATCCATCAGACCTGGCTGGAACACAGCTGTGTTGGGCTGGGGAGCCGAGCCAGACTCCTCAGACCATATGCACTATTGATTTTCCATCACCCTTCCTTTCTCCATGGATCGGCAGAGATATATTCACCCATCTGCCTGCCTGTAATAGAGCCCTCAACAAAAGAGGTTTGGTGTGTCTCTGTGCCCTCAGCAACGCTCTCTCTGCACACCAGAGTGACTCCATCTCTGTTAGGTCCATTTTGGAAGGGCAGGTGGAGGTACCTGGGGTGATAGTGATGCTGGTGGAAGGACTGTTGCAGGGAGTGAGTTCCTAGAGCTAAGCTCTGTTATCATAGCTCCAGACTGCCAAAGCTCATGATATCCAGGATCCCCCCAAGTCCTACTGGCTGACTGTGCAAAGGTGTTCTGACCACACCAGGTGGTCTTTTGGCAAAGCTTCTGCAAATCCAAGCACATTGTTTCTGCATCTGAGCACGTTATTTTTGCATCTATGGTAAGAAGATGGAAATATGGACCTGCTGATCAGCAGGCATCTAACACTCAGGTGCCTTTAAAGATCACAAATAAGAGAAACTTAAATACCTCTGAGCTGCAGGAGTGCTGTGTGTATGTACCTGATGCACCAGCACACAGCTCTGTTCACCCCAAGCAGGACTGAACAGTCAGTGTTTTCACCATAGTGTCCCACACCAAGTGAGAATGCCTCTGAATAATCTGTATAATCTGCAGATAATATGTTACTCGCCATTGGTGACTGTGTGAGTGATGCACAGGTTTATCTCAAAGCTCTGTATCCCTGCCACTTAATTTTCCTGTTCCTGTAGCCCCTTTGTCCAGCATCTCTGGCTTTGTGGGAGCTTTCTGAGGTCTCCTCTTCAAGTCCTAGTGCACTTCCAGGTGTGTCAACCCTACATGTGGAAAATATAGTGTTCATTGAAGGAAAACTTTGAGATGTAAAAGGAAAGGGGATGGCATAGTCTGGGTATAATGCTGGTGGATTTTTTTGGTTTTCCCTCCTATCAGCTCAGATTAGCAAATGGAAAAAAATGATAATATTTTTTCAAAAGAAAAAAAAAAGAAACCCCACTGTAAAAACATTCACACATTTCATGTCTCAGCTTGAGTTTTCTTTGACTTCACTCACAAGGATCTGACTACCCTTGTTTCCATCCCAGGCCAGAGCTGCTCTATTTAAGCCTCATCAGGACAGGGTTTACAGTGGCGGTGCTGACTCACACTTCATTGAGAGTCACAAAGAGTGACTCCTGCGATGCATCAGCTGCCGCCAGACCGCTTCCCTCGTCCCTGGCAGCCGGGGGCCGATCCCCGCGCCGGGCAGGGCTGAGCCCGTGGCAGGGGGATGTGCTGCCACCAGCCCCCGCTGCCCTGGCGTTTGGCTGAGCCGGCACCACGCGGTGGGGCAGCGGTGGGATGTGTGATAGTGACTGAGATGAGATCATTGGGAAGTGAAATCAGATTCTATTGCATTAGAAATTCATGTCAGATAAAGCCAGCGGAGCCACTGCAGAACTATACATACATCTGCTTAATATATTTATTACATATCCCTCCCAGATTGATTCTGGGCTTAAAAAAAAAAAAAAAAAAAAGAGTTTATTTTTCCTCTTCTCTGTTACTCATCTGGTAGTTTTGTAATATTTAGCTCTTCCTCACTGTTTGATTGGATTTGTGAACTTCCCAGTTGTGTCAATAAAGTGATCAACTGAGAGATGGAGTTAGACTTGGCACAGGGAAATGGCATGGGGGATTTTCCTGCTCCTGCACACCTCAGGCCTGGTGTCACTTGCAGTCACCAACAGCTGGCTGGACTGACCCATGGGCAGCTCATCTTTGCAGCCCAGTAGTAACAGCCAGATAAAGCCTGGCATTAGCAGTGTAGCTTGGAGTATACTTCAAGGCTGATTGGCTTGCAATATGCCAGCAGAGTCCAGGGTTAAAAGCAATCTCCAGCCATGCCTGCTTTTTGTGCCCAGTGGAGGGTTCCTCCTCCAGCCTCTCTCTGGGATGTCGTCCTGCCTTTCTCCTGGCTCACAGTGACTGCATTTATTTTGGTGATAGGAGCATGCAGAACTGTAGAGCTATTTGTGACTCATGGAGTTATCTGGATTTTATTCAAAGGCTGCTGGAATGCAATTCTGAGTGTTTTAGGGGACCCTGCCTGAGCAGGGAGGTTGGGCAAGATAACCTCCAGTGGTCCCTTCCAACCCTAACTGTTCTGTGATTCTGTGACTTTCCACCTCTGAAATAGACCATGACCCATATGTGTCTTTAGCTAGATAAATCACCCTTCCTGGGTGGGATTACTCTTCTCACCTCCTCGGTGCACACTTTATCCTGTGTGCTCTGGTGTCTGTGAAAACATGGCTGGAGCAGGGGTGCCCAGCTCACTGCCATCACCCAGACCACAAGCTAAGTGTTGTATTTCCAATGGTCTCCTTGGTCTCATCTTGCTGGGATCTGGCTCAGACCTGCTGAGCCTGATGTGGTGACTTTGTATTGTTTCCTTCATGAGTTCGTCTGCTTCCCAAACTGTGTGCGAGGCTGGTGTCCACACCACCCTCCTGCAGTGATGAGTGACCTGTGCTGTGCACAGCAGTTCCTCTTCCTCTCTCTCTGAGCTGCCATCCCATCACTTGCTCAGCTGCGTCCCTTCTTCACTCCAGTGGGACATGGCTGCTCCCTCTGGGCTTTCCCACCTTTCTCATCTCTCCCCTCTCATCTCCCATGGAGAAAAGGGAATGTCCAAGCATGGACCTAGAGAGCAGTACAGGCCAGTTTGTGTTTGGGGCCCATGTGCTGCAGTCCGTGCTTTGGTGCAGGCAGCCAAGCCCTGTCTTTGCAAGTACTACAGTGCCTCTGAAAAACAGTGTCTGGAATAGACAAGTGAGAATGTCTTCAGCATCAAATAACCACACTGCAAATTTGCATGTTTTGGTGCAGTCTGTGCCACCTAGGAGCAGCCACAGGGATGGGATATCCATGGGATATTTAGCCTGTGCAGGCAGTGGGAGTCCATGTAGCCAGAGGGTGAAGAAGTGAGGCTGTGTTTCAGAGAGGGTGAAACCTTGGCAGAACCCCCACCTTCTTCAAAAGGGGTCTGTGTGGTCTGCTGATTAAAATTATTTTAATGCAAATCAACATTAGCTTGTTCCACATTGCATGGAGCAAGGAGGGAGAAAAAAGAGAATGGTTTGACATGGTTTTTAGCCTTCTGATTCTCAAATTTTGATGCAGAGTGAGGAAATGTCTGCTAATAGAAACCCTCAGGGTAAAGCCTTTTAAAAAAAATTCCTGGTAGGTTTTTAGCCAACTAAACTAAACCAGAAACCCCCCCGCCTCTATATTGAGCAGTTACACTTCATGAAGGATATCTCTAAGGTGTAATTTCATTCTTGATATCACCCAGAAATTAGAGAGATAAAAAACATATCAAAATCGAGGCAAACCAGTGTTATCTGGAGAGATTAGAGCTGTGAGGGTCTGTGACCTGCAAAAAATCAGAGTGCCAAGCAAACAATGCTCTGTGTGTAAGGAACACTGATGAACATATGTGGGGATGGGGAAGAAGAGTTCATCAAGCATTACCTGCCCATGCAGACATCCACCAGGCTTGCTCATGTAGTGGTTTGTGCACACACTGACTGGACTCTGGTTTTTCCCTCAGCTGCTGTCTCAGAGGAAATCTTCATGCTGCCAAAGCTTAGTGGACAGAAACTTGTGGAGGAATGATGCATGGTCAGTGTGAGGGAAAAGGGTTATATTATCTTCTTGTTCTGCCTACACCTGGATGTTAATTTTTGCTTTCTCTTCAAGGGAAGCTGCTAAATGCAAATTACCTCTCCACCACCAGAGAAGCTGATAAGGTGATGATAAAAAATATACAGAATAAATGATGCTAAGCACTGCATTATTCTAGAGAGAGCAGGGGAAGGCAGAGGGCACTGTAAATGTCCTTTATGTACATCCCTAAGTAATCCCAGTGGTGTAGTGCAGGAGAGGGCACTGAGCCTTGGGGTTTACCCATGCATTTATATAAAATAAGATGCAGCGGCAGCAGTGTGTGCTAAAACTAACCCATAATTAAACACCCCCAGGTAGTTTAAATGAGACGTGCACATTTAGAAGACAGTTTTTAGAGGATCATGTCATCATCTGACTGGCAGAGAAAACAAACAGCTGTGGCATGTACTTTCCAGCACTGTTATTTGCACAATGAGCATCGAGGGTGCTTTGGCTGTGGGTCCAGAAATGTGTTGTGCTTGTGCAAGGATGTCAGAGGGTTTCAAGCTGGTGCCTTCCACTCTCCTTCCCTGTCCTGGCAGGTGTAACTCTCCCCTTGCTCTCCCTCCATCAGGGCAGGGTGTCAGAGGGCAGCTGGGGCTGTGGCCCAGGGCACCTTCACTCACCAGCCATGTTCCTCTCCTGATGAGGCTTGGCACTTGGCAAGGAGCAGCCAAAGCCTGAAACCTGAAGCTGCTCTCACTGTCGTGGCAAGGATGCTGGAGCTGATGGTTGAGGTGCAGCTGCCTGATGGAGTTCAGGGCTTGGCAATTGTGAGTGATCGAACCAGGGTGTTCTAGAAAGCAACTGTCCCATCAGCTGGGAGTTCACCCCTCATGGGTGGGGCCATTGAGTTGAAAAGGCAAATGTGTTAGCTTGAACCTCCAGGAAGGTGGTTTCCTCAGGGCCTGAGCCACTGGAGCCGGTTGGAGCCAAACTTTGAATTGTTACTGCAATAACAGGATTTGCACATGGTTACCACCCATCAGGTGTGAAGAAGAAACTTCCAGCTGAAGGGGCAGCTGCCTTCCTGCACAGCCTGTCAAAGCTGTTAAATTGCTCCAGCTTAATCACAGAGAGCTCCTTGAGCATTTCCAAGGAGTGGAATCTGATGAGAATGTGTGTATGGCTCTGGAATTCAATTTCAGGCCAAAAACGAGGAAAGAAAAGTTTACCTACAGCATTGTAAGCTCCTGGTATGACTCAAAATGGCTAAACACCTTGTGGAAGTGCTGGCAGCCTGCTCCAAACATATTGAAGCCTGCCTTTGTGCTCCAGCAAGGAACAGGAGACCAGCCCTGTTGGTGCCCATCCTCTGTGCACTACTGGGGTGCTGCACTGGTGCTGACCTGCTGGGACCTCACAGAGTTTGGGACAACAGGCTTTGACAGGGTTATGCTCATTATTTTTACAGCCTTGAAGAAATGAACAGTTTCTCTGTAGGATCATAGTGTTTTCCTCATCCAGTCTTCTGCAGAGCCCCTGCAATAGAAACCTGCAGGACGAGAGGCACCCCCTGATGTCACCTGGCCTCTTGTTCTGCAAGTTTCTGCTGCAGGGACTCTGCAGGAGTGGGGGAAAGGCAGGATCTGTCCAGCAGTCAGCTGGCTGATGTGGCAGCAGTACCCTTGGTGCTGGGGGAGCATTGTCCTTGCCTGCAGAGACAGGAGGGAAAAAAGCCTCTGCTCCCAAGGGC
This sequence comes from Cettia cetti, assembly GCA_013401135.1. NCBI lineage: Eukaryota > Metazoa > Chordata > Aves > Passeriformes > Sylviidae > Cettia > Cettia cetti. The sequence goes on along the minus strand of VZUI01059519.1, from coordinate 21,799 downwards.
AGTGCTGGAGATGCCGGCCAGAGTTAGGACTGGCTTGATGGCTCCTGACGGTAGCAGGACAGGAGCCTGGAGGTGGTTTCACTGTGCCTTTGCCATTGCCATGGGGGTTTCTTTGCGTTCTTGGGGGTTTTGTGAATTCAGGGACGCTGTCAGGATGCCAGGTGGGGTGGTGTGGTGAGCTCCTTGCATCGCAGCCCTGTGACTGCAGGGGATGTGCCTCCCTGCCTCCGAGCTCTGCTTCAATATTTACAGAACACGTTGACACATGTTTAAAAAGCTTCAGCTGGAATGAGCAAGACCAAACACTGCTGTGGGAATGTCACCGTGTCCCTTTTTAGAGACAGTGTGGGGGGCTGGCTGTGGGACACAGAGCTCTTTTGGGAGGACAGTGGTTTGAAGGGAAGCTGAGTCTGTAGCAATGATGAGATTTTGCATAGGACAGAGGTGGGAGACGTGGAAGGGAAGGGATGCTTAAGTCTGTGGTAGTAGAGTGAAACATGAAGCCAAGACCCAGCTTTAAAGGCTTTGTAAGAGATGTCCCAAGAAAAGCAAAGAGCAGTTTGGGATAGAAAGTGAAGCGGCTTTGGCTCTACCAGGGAGCCTTCAGAGACAGAGCAGTGCATCCTGACTGGGAATAGCTCTGTCCTGCCCAAGGGGATTATCCAAGGGCACCCTCAGAGCCACCTTGCAGTAACTCCTTGGTCCCAAAACACTTGGTCCCAGCATAATCATTGTCATTATTCCATGCTGGGAAAGCTTGATTTTCCTAGGCATTAAACAGACAGATGAGGAAAGGGTGGTGTCAGCTAAACACTTCCAAAAGCCGTTATGGATATTTTAATGTTGCTGTGGACTTGTTTTCCAGCTTTCTCAAAAAACCACTTTGGGGTGCATATAGATGCACAGTGTTGAGCTTAGTATCTCTTTGCAGAGGGAAAGGAACTAGAGCATCACTTTGCTATTCATTTCCAAAGGTAGGATGTACAAACAATATCAATATTTATTAAACAGCTTTGTTTATCCCAGGTTTGTAACAAAGAAAGGGACTTAGATCGTGGTGTTTGTCCTCTTTTCAGTGTCCTATTCCTCACCTGGGTTTGCAGGTTTTTCTTAATGCATATATTATTTCCCTATTTTGAAGACAACTGTATCCTGACTATCTTAAAAAGGGAAAGTGGCACTTGATTTTTGGTTACCTCAGTGGTTATATAATTTCTGCTTTTAAGAGTCCCTGTCTGTGATAGCAGCTCTCACTACCCAGGCTTACAACAGAAGCTTTGTTGTCTGATTTTGCCCTTCCACTCTTCCTTCCTTCCCCTCAGCTGCTTTAAATAAATAGGGAAGTTTTAAGTTCAGTAAGACCAGTAAATTTACAAAATCTACTCCTATGAATGGCTTATTTTTTTCCACTTCAACTTAAATCTGATTTCCAGTGACATCAAGAAGAAGAAAAATATTCAAAAACCCCCAAAGCCCACTTACAGCATTGTGAGAATGCCCAGCCAGCAGTTTCCACAGCAGCAACTTTCCTGGAGGCTGTTTGCTGTGCCCCTTGCTGATGGGCACACAGAGAGTGCAGAGAGGGATTTCTAGACATCTCCTGCACCACAGAGGTGAGAATTTAGGCATTTACTCTTTTTTTCAAGATGCAAAAAGTCACTCCCATGCAAGGGGACTCTGCCACTGCTTGTTGCATCCTTACACAAGACAGAAACACACTGTAAGGCATGGTGCTGCTGCCTCTGAAAGATCAGGACTGTTACCAGCTGCTCCCTTTAAATTAATTTTCCCAGAGTCAGTCACAACATGAGCAGAGCCATGATCCTGATGACACTTCCCGAACAATTAGCACCGGGAGCAAGGGGCACCAGAGGACTCACGCCATGTTCTGTGCTGCATGCCTTCAGTATAAATAGCCTGGCTGGAGGATCTCTCACCCAAAATTATGATGAAAGGGTGATTTTATGTTAATTCAACCTGTCAGTTGTGTTTGAAACCAGGGACACCAGAGCTTTCTGCTCTGCTTCGATCAGGAGCACTGGGCTGATTAAACTCAGCATCAGGCAACAGGAGGGTTGTTCGCAGCTGGCTGGTGGGCAGTGTTGGGCAGGTAACTCCTGTGTCATCACAAACTGCCTGCTGTGTCCTCTTGCATGGGGAGAGGCCATGCTCTGCATATGTGGATACACACTGGGATAAGGAGCACTCCTTTGGAAACGTGAGGACGGTGACCTTGTGATGAGGCACCAAAGGAGACCACAGGGTTGTCCCATCAGGAAAGGTCCAGGATGACCTACAAGCCAGGTGTGTTGAAAGTGCTCAGCAACAGCCTGGCTCTGGCTGTAGCTGCTGACAAACCAGCAGTGCCTGTGGTTTGCTGAGCTTGATCTCCTGTGCTTTGCAGGGCAGGTCGGCAGCCAAAGTGACCTGCTGATGGTCCTAGAGGAACTGTGTTTGCAAGAGGACACTTGGCCATCACAGATCTCATTTCTGCACTGCCTTCCAGAGGCAGAGGTCTGTGGAAAGGATGTAAAGCCCTTGGGATGGAAAATACTACTTACAGTGCCAGGAGTTTGCTGAGTCCTTGGCAGAGGTATGGTCCTCACTACATAAGAATTAGCACCCAGCCAAAATGACTCAGACTAAAACTCCTTCAGAAAGTCCCTTAGTGCATGGTTTTCTTCTCGTTCCCTTTTTGTGTTTTGACCAGCTGTAGGCCAGTGGAAGGAGTGAGGATAAAGTGTGTAAACGAGAGGGAACATCACCATGCCCAAAGCAACGTGCTGAACAAACTTCAGAGGAGGCACTGAGAAAAGTGCCAAAAGTTGCATGGCAGAGATCCACAGTGATTTGTGTTAATCAGCTAATGAGCATTCTGTTGGAGACACCCAGACCCCTCAGCCTTTACTTGTAGAAAGACCAGTTGCAGTGTTGAGGTCAACAGTCAGGGTCCACCCTAAGTGATGTCAGCATGTGAAGTACTTAGAAAAGATCCCAAAGACTGCAAAAGACTGATACCAAAGCTGGTGGAAAGGCAGCCCTCACCTGCTTGCAAAGCCTAGGGAGTTTTTTGCTTGAGTCACTCTAGTGGGGAGAACATGTATGAATGTAGAAATTGGCTGTGCTTTGTTGGAGCTCAACTCTTCCCATCAGTGGGGGCTCCTGGCTCATGCTTTTAAGGCATCTGGTCCCTGCAGCTCATCTTTTCAACTTTAATAAGAGATGTCCATGTGCTTCCCTTCCCCCCAATGTGTTACATTTTCAGATCAATTTTAAAAGTAACCTCTTTAATATTGAATTATTCCTGATCTCTATTGTCACTTCTAGCTGATTAGTTTAAGGACTGTGCTTGGTTTGTTTAATAACCTCTTGACACTAAACAAACAATCCTGAAAAGGGAACAATTTGCAAAACAGAAGGAAAACAAATAACCTACAAGGGCATCCTCTTCAAAATAGAAAGACTGATTACATTAAAATGGCAAAATAATTCCAGACATTAAAAGAATGTATATAGATATTGGCTTATCTGTATTCAAGGAAGATTTGAAAACACCGCAAAGTTAAAGTTTTCATTAACAGTACAGTGAAATCTCTCAATTAGAATTCCTGAAGCATATTAAATGGCATTTAGTTTCTAACTCAATGCATCATTTTCTGTTAAATAATTGATCGTGGTGCAGAGATTGTGTTTGTGTAGTTTAAGAAAGCGATTAGACCAAAGAACATTTGGTGGGAAAGTTGCATTGGTAACTGCGACACTACTCCAGCCGTGCTGTGGAGGTGCTCTCACAGCAGGGCTGGCACTGAGGTGGGCAATTGCTGGGGCTGAAGGGCAATAAAAGCTGTCCTGGGCCACAAGGAGCTCATCTTGAACACAGTGAGGAGAGCCTGGTGCCTTCAGGATCCTAAACTGCCCAGGGATGAGACATGGATGGGAGGAGGGAGAACCCCTCACCTCAAAACCACACTGATGAACAGAGCAGAGGGTAAAAGGCTGAAACTCCAGAGATGCTGAGAGAAGACCAAATAAGGACCAATAGGAGTCCTGGCAAAGGCCAGGTGTTATGAGGTTAGCCTGGAGGACAAAACCATCACTAGGCTCTGGCACCTCTGTGACCAGTGCCTGAACCTCAGGGTTGATATTTTTCTATGTGACATTAATTTACCCTCTGCCCACTTGGTGCCTGCAGCAGAGGAATACTGTGATGTTACACATCTCTGTTGCCACAACACAAAAGACTCTGTCTTCAGAGGTGTGCACTTAAGGAATATTTTAAATGCTTATTTCAGCCTATCCCTCAGCCGTGTTTGGGCTAGGAGCGGTTTAATCTTCCTTTGTGGCTCTGCCATGACTGGCATGGTACAGTTGCAGGCACATGGAAGGTTCTAGTGGAATTCCCACTTGTCTGAGTTTAAACCCAAGGTTTCTGTTGTGCCTTTTATGTGGACAGGTCTCCTTGGAAACTTGCTGCCTAGGTGAGCAAAGCCATCTTCTGGGCTGCCCAAACACCACCCAGTTCTTCAGGGCTTCACCCCATTTTACGAGGTATTTAAGCTGATTGAATGGCACAACACAAAGCCCATAATGTCTAGCCACCAAGACTTCGGGTAGCTTCTCCCCCCGCTCAAGTTTTTAATTTTGATTTGCTTATATTCTTTAATGAGATGCAATTACGGTTTCAGTGTAGTAGGTAGGAGGCTTTATATTTGTACTGCTTTGTAGTAAAGACATAATTACTGCTTTTATGAATCAAATCCCTTTATGTATCATAAATAGTTATTAAAACAGCCACTGGCAATTTTTCCTCAACATGTTTCTTCATGAAGTAGGATTTATTGCCTATATAAAAATGCCAGTCTTCCCTGGGTCTCCCTCCCCTACAATTGCTTGGCTTGCAGAATCCCTGTGCCTGGTTGAGAGTGGTTCAGAAGGTGAGACACTCTACAAAGCACCTGAGTAGCTGTGTGCGTGCAGATTCAGCTCGTGTGCCCTGAAGACACCTCTGTGATTACTGTTTGTACTCCCGTGATATCTCCTGTCTGTCTTGCTCAGAGGGCTGGGAGCAGACAGTAGATGTCATCTTCATCTCAGCCAAGTTTGGGGCTGACTTGGCTGTAGCCTCTGCTCTACCATCTCAGCCATAGCAGAAGTGTTTGCCCAGTTTATTCTGTGCACTGAGCAGGGACAAGTGGATTGATGCTTCAGAGGAAATGTCTCAAAAGTCTTTAAATTTTTCCATTTTGTGCAGAAAGGTGTGTTCCATGCAACTGAAGAAAGTTTCCCTTCAAGTATAATTTGCTTCAAATTCAAGTGTTGTTTCACATTCTCTTCTTCTTAACCTCTGACTGGTTATGTGTCTTCCCATCTTTAGAGGGAGAAAAAGGCAGGGGTGGGAGGCAGGGACACACAGGGTAGAAATCTGGGAAGGACTTGAACATGGCGAATTGTTTGACACTTCAGAGGCTGCTGTCTGAAGGAAGATTTGATTCATGGACTATTCAAACAGTAAGAAAGGCAGCTTTGATTTCTGTTGATGAAGGTTCAGAGTCCCGAACAGTTTAAAAGGAAGGCTGGCAAGGCAAAATCCTGCAAGGTGCTGCCAGGAAGTTTGTGCCAGATTAACCTGATTTGTGTCTCCTTGGTTAAGCTAACAAACACCCTCAACACAAGGGCAGTAAATCTCCTCCCTGAAAACGTAGTCTTGAGAAAGTACTTTACAAGAAGTTATTGGTGAAACTAGAAAAATTGTTTCTCAACAGATGAACAAATAAGGTTGATAGGAATTAATTTACAGGCAGTCAGCAGCAAGCAAGGAACTTAATAAACATTTTTCTCAAAGGTAGATCTTGGGGCAGATTTTCTTTAAGGTTATGTGGACATTTCATTAATGCTCCAGAAAGCCCAAATTTAATTTATTTCATTAACTATTGAGACACTTTCAGGAGATCCAGTTGGTGAAGAGCAGAATTACTTTTTTTTTTTTTTTTTTTTTTTTTCTGAGAAGCAGCAGAAATGGAATGAAATGTGAGAAGTGCAAAGTCCCACATTTGGACATTGGAGAGAGTGCCACGAGCTTGTGGTACACACTGGGGGCTGGGAGCCAGTGAGGACAGCCACCCTCTTTGGCCCAGTTATCAAAGAGGCAGCAGTGCCCTGAGGATGGCATGGGCTTAGCCCAGGTACAGTAAAATGAGATATCATCACCAGCACACAAGGTCTGTACGAGTCCTTGCCTGGAATACTGCATATGTGGGTCACACATCCTCAAGAAAGATGAATTTACCCTGGAATTCAGAGAAAGACTAATAGAAAGAGAGCAGAGGGGAGAGCTGATCCTGCAGAGGAGGCTGGGAGTGCTCAGTGAGCAGGGACAGGAGTTCCTGTCTTCGGGTGCTCGCTCTGACAAAGACACGGGGGTGCAGAAGGAACTGTTTGAGTTAAAGGACAATGCTGGGTAAGAAAAAAGATGGATATAACATCATATAACTATAACCATGAAGAATGAGGGGGGTCAAGGTTTTCTACCTACCAGCAAAAGAGCTGGGTCAGCTCCTGAAAGGACGAGAGGAAGGGCACAAAGAGCTCCCGGCTTACCAACGGGGCGTGTAACTCAGACACATCTAATAGCAGGGGACGGTGATGCTGGGTGTCCCTTTGGTCATCAAGTCACTCTTAATGAGCCCCTTTGTGCTCAGTCCTTCACCAGCCAACACATGCAATTTAGGCGCACTGTGAAGGTCCTAACGTGCCTGCCCTAATTTATCCGATGGCTGTTATTCCTTTTTCATCAATAAGGAATAATGGCACAATGAGGCCCTGTAGTCGGATCATTAATTAGAAGAGTTTTCACCTTTCAATTAACAAAAGCAAAACGAATGCCTCCTGGATCCTTTTGCTGCAGTCCCGGGGGAAGGGAAAGGCAATCAGCCCACACAGGTAGGGCAGCAGAGGAGTTTCATTGAGCAACAAGAGGTGCCGTCTCCGGAGCTGATTGATTGGCCTAGGAAGCTCGTTTAACCTGATATCTATCTTCAAGACTAATCAGGTGTGATGAATAAAAAAGAAGGCGTCAAGCTCTTTAGTGAGAGAAGCCTGGTGGCTGATAAACAGATAATTACACAAAGCAAAGCTGTCACAACAATAAATGTGTTTTAGCAAGAAGTGACCTCATGGTGTGGGAAGCACAGAATTGAAACCTCACCATCATCCAGGAGTGAGGCGAATGAAGGCAGATTTACCACATGCCTGTGGTAAAACCACAGCACAAAGGCTCTGGCATTTGTCACAGGAGATGTGCAGAATCTCTGGACACTGCCCTGGCAAGCCCTAGTGCAGCTGGTAGGTGGTTGTAGCTCAGGCATTTGATCTGCAGTTTGTTTTTTCATAGAATCACTGGTTTAGGGGGAAAAGGGACCTTGAAGATCATCTCATTCCAATCCCCCTTTCATGGGCAGGAATACCACCAGCTAGATCATATTGCTCAGGGCCCCATCCAACTTGGCTTTGTACACTTCCAGAACTCCTCTGGGCAACATGTTCCTGTGTCTCACCACCCTCACACTGAAAATTTCTTCCTAGTATTTAATCTAAAACTTTCTCCCCGTGGCTAACACTGTCTGCTGTGTAAAAAGCTGCTCTCCCTTTTAATATCAATCTCCTTTATGTACTGGAAGGTGCTCTAAGGTCTCCCTGGAGCTGTCTCTTCTCCAGGCTGAGCACCCAAACTCTCTGCAGCAGAGGTGGTCCAGCCCATTGGGCATCTCCATGGCCTCCTTTGGCTTCAGTCCAACAGATCCATGTCTTTCCTGGGCTCGGGACCCCAGACCCCAGTGCTCCAGGTGGATGTGTCAGGGGACCTGGCAAACTCTGGAGTCGTTGCATAGACCCGGCTGGGACAGCTGCAAAGGGCAGCTTTGGTGCTTTTTTGCACCTCTCCCGGGGAGCTGTCGGGACTCTGTGCTTTCACCCCGTGCTCGTCCTCAGGAGTACAGGGAAACCTCAGGGGCCTCAGTGGGCGTCCCTTCGGGCATCCTTCGGGGAAATGCAAACCAGGGGAGGCAGAGGCTGCCGGAGCTGCTGGGCGAGCCGGCTGCCTGCGCTTTTCCGGAGCTGTGCTCCCTCGCAGGGGACAAACCCCGGCCCTCCCGGCGTGGGGCAGCCTCCAGGCTCCAGCCGAGGGGTGCCAGGCGGTGCCGGGAGCAGCACCCGGCCGAGCTGTCCGCTCCCCTGCTCTCTCCACAGGGTGGCAATGCTGCCTGCGGCTCCAGAGCCCGGCCCGCCGCCGCTGCCGCCGCCCGCCGCTCCCCGCGCCGCCCGGGACAGCCCCGGGACAGCCCCGGGACAGCGGCTCGGGGCAAGAGGTGCTGCTGGCCCGCGCTGGCACCTCCGGCTTGGTGCCTTTTCAGCTTCCCGGGGCGTTCCTCCCCGTATCTGCACGCTGGGGTGGCTTTTGGTCCTGTCCCTGGCCGTGTTCCGCTCTCTCAGCGCACATCTCCCCGGGTTTCCACCGGCACACACCGGGTGGAAGATGCCCATAGCTGGGACGTCTCTGGGGTGGTTCAAGGCCTGTGCAAAACCCCCATCACACACTTGGAGGGCAGCAAGATACTGGTGTTTAATTGGGCTCTGTAAGTATGTGTGTGGCTCTAATTCCAGGTCCTCTCCTGCAGAAGCTGCTGAGTGCCAAGAGAAGGAGATGCTGAAAAGCAGACATTAAGTAGATAAACATTAAAATTGTGATGTAAAGCCAAGCACTGGAAAGGCAGGTTCTGAGGAGAAGAGAAGCTCAGGGAAAGAATTGAAATGAATTCCTCTGAAGCAGCTGCAACCATTTGTTTATTAAAAACCACATATCTCCACATGCATAAGAGGATGATGTGACCAGGCACACGCTCACACCACTCCCATGGCCGAAGGTGCAGCTGTAAGACAGGCAGAAGCCCTTTGTGAGCTGAGCAGAGCACTCCCCTGACGAACAGCTGGAGCCCCATGCCAGTCAGAGGGGCTGGGACCCCCCCAGTGCTCCTGTCCTCATGACTCAGGAGCAGCTGTGCCCTGGGAAGGCATCCCCCAGGGTGTTCTTTTTTATAACTGGATATTTGCAATATGCCAGCCCAAACAGCAGAGGCAGGTGTTGTATTTTAAGGCATGCAGGGGGCTGAGTAAGTCGTGTCCGTAATTGTTCTCAAGACTGAAGTAAAAATTCAACTCCATCTCCATTTCTGCCACAACAGGAGAGCCCAGATATGTCCTCTAACGATGTCATGTGTCAGAATTTCTTAATGACACTTTCCCCTCTGATTTCTGTTTAATTTGCCCCCTCTCCTTCTGAAGATCACTCTCTTTTTACATCCCTCCAAATAAAGAGCGTTTAGTTAGCGGGGAAGAAAAGATTGCCATTGAAGAACTAAGAAAAGCACTGGATTAATTCTCTGCCTGCAGCTAAACTGAGAGTTCATCTCCTAATAGGCCATTTCAAAGCAGTTAGATTTACTCTTTTAGACTAACCATACTGTCTGAACAATATTTTATGCCTGTGTTAAAATATAATAGGCTAGAGAGACAACTCAAATGTCAAGAGTAGATAGTGCTGTCAAAGTAATTTGTCTTGGGTAATAGATAGAGTGACATGACTTTGAAACATTCTGAGAAAGAAATCATTCTACATTTGAATGGATTGTTTCTTCCCTTTAAAAAAGCCAAGACTGTATTATTTAAGCCGTGTCTATCAGGAAGTCTTTATTTTCTGCGAAAATAACATTGGTATTTCCAGTGATGGGGGCATGGCACAAAGGGACTTTGCAGTGTTTGACAGGGGAATTAGGCAATGCCAGCATGATGCTCCCAGAGCATCCTCAGACCACCCTTCATGGAACCTTGGATACTTGGGGGAGTTTGGGAATAGATTAAAACATTAAACCCAATGCTCAGGGAGGCAGCAACAGCACATTTGAGTTCAGGGGAGATGCCATTCAGACAAGGTGTTTCAAGGTCCCCTAAGGAGTGTGACACTGGCAGTTTTTCTTCTCCAGCATCAACCATTTACATCAAAAATGCTACTAAATTGCAGGGGTAATTGTTTGTCACAGGTCTCCCCGTGGCAGAAATGTTATTCTTACTGTTTTTAGATTTTTAAAGTTTTCATCAACTTCCTCATAGGCAGTCAGTGAATACATTTATACTTAAGGGATATGGAGGATGTGTTATCTAGTCTTGTCATTTGTCCAAATGCTCTGGAAGAAAGGCATAACTTAGTTCTTTGCTAAGAAAGGCTGTGTGAGGACTTAGAAAAAGTCAGAAAAGTCTTAAGAGAATTCACTGTCTTGTGTTAAAGAGATAAAAAGGAAGTTGGTAGGGTCTTGTTTAGCAGAATACAGACTAAGTAAGACATTCAGTATTTATTTAGTCCCTTCCCACCCCTGTGCCAAGTAAAAGAATGGTTGAGAAAAGAGCCAAGAACGTTTCTGTTCCCTTTAAAGTCTATTTCCACTGCAGGTATAAATATAACCAGCTAGCACAGCTGACAATCACCTTGTTTGGCATCTTCCCTAGTGCTTCATTGTGCTCTCCTGGGTTTGTGCTGAGCAGTCTCAAGGCTGAGGGGGTTCTGCTGGAGCAAGGGTAAGGTCAGGGTATCGTGGGGATAGGGATTGGTCCTGCCCTGGGATCAGAGTCCGGGGCCATCTCAGTCAAGCCCAGGATGGGAAACCTCTTTAAAGGATGCACTAACAGCACATTTTATTCCCCACCTCCCACACACCCAGGTGTAAACGACCACCAGAAACCATGGGGCTGTAGCAATAAATGGCCTCATTTGAGGGTTTCCCAGAAACTTTCCATAGGAATGTAGACAGCCAGTGTTGACATCCTTGCTTTCTGGAGGAGCAGACTGAAGCCTGGAGAGAGACTTGCCCTGTTTGGATTTAGAGGCAGTCTATGGGAACAAGGTGTAGGTGTAGCTAGGGAGTTTCATATTTTAGTGACAGCACTGGCATTTGTGGGCAAAGTGTCCCTTTTCAATTGCTATTTTACTGTCACTTGCAGTCATTTCTATTCAAGGCATGTTATTAGCAAATCTTTGGGGAATCCCCTGAGATTTTTGGTTGATAACTAAAAGAAACTCCTTTATGTTCATAATGATAAAACAAAGCATCAAGTCATTGGAGTTGATTTTACCCAAGACATTTCCTGAATTATTGCTCTCTCACAGCTGTCATGGGCTTGAAGCTTTCAAAAGCCCATTTTGTTTCTGCTCATGGCCCTTTCATCGTCAAAGGCTGGTGCTGTACCCCAGGGTTTGCTTGTGCAGCTCAAAGAGGAGCGAGCAATGCAGCTCCTCAAAGTTAAACAAAAATTCCTCACAGTTAATGAACTTGTCTAATGTTATGCAGAAAATGCTACCATCTTTCCTTTTAAAACTCCAGGTTGATACCAATGGGGATAGTTTAAAAAGCACCTCAGACTTGGATGCAACTCCCTTTGACTTTCAGCCAGACCTATACACTCTTACGCACTTTCAGGAGGAAGATTTTCAGCTGTCAAAGTCTTTTAGGCAGCGTCACAAACCCACCTGGCTTCTCTTCAGCACTGTGGCCAGCCAGGAAAAATCAATGACTCTCTACTTAGCTGTGTAAATCCAATTTACTGTAATTACCCATGTAAGAAAACGATATGGCTCTACTTTAAGGTTCTCCAAAGTTGCTTTATGATCTTCCTGTAGTATTTTATCAATGTTGTGCTATTTTTTTCCCTCCACACCCCGAGCAATGAGTGAATAAGAAAATAAAAACCCCAACAAATAGCCCATATACAAAAAGACAAATAATATCCCTAGAATGATTAAATTCCTCTGCAGGTGAGTGGGTAGTAGTGCTCTTGCCTAGTCTGAAATCAAGTTGACCTAAATTATACAGTATAGATTATTGCATTTAGAATAATAATGGTGTGCTGGATATAGTGGAGTGATTTTGGACCAAGGGCATACAGCCTTTGCTGAGATGCAGACAGGTTTCTTAATCTGATTTATGATGCAAAATTTAGGTCAGGTGGATTGATTCCTAATAGAGATATAATGAATCAAAATTTCTAGAATGGCTCTATTTTGCACAGAGGTGTCAACAAGCTGTACTTCTCTATTTGTGCACTTGGCGTGTAATGATTTCTTGCAAAAATCATAATCCATCAAGTCTTCCATTCAAGAATATCAATCAGTGCCAGGAACAAGACTATTTTAGCCAGGAGTTCTCAGTCATTTTGTTTTCCTCTTCATGAACACATAAGGTGCTGTGATATTTAAATTGTGCTTTGACATGTAATCATTAAATGTTTGAAAATGTCTCATTCAGTTTTTGTTGGCTCATCCGTTTGTTTACACTGAGTCTTTGTTTTGCCATTGTTCCTGGGGTTTTTAGCATACAGTACCCATATTGTTACCTTTAACAGATGGAGGCAGAGCCATCTCAGTTTTCTGAAAAAGAAATTTGGTTTTAGTATTAGAAGGCTAAAATTAAAATTAATTATATATCGGTTCCTGCTTTAACAGAAATTAAAACAAACCATTCCAAACCTTTCTCTTAACACACCTATCTTTGACATAACGAGCCAACATAAAGAGGATCATCATAAAACTTGTGATGTAAACATGAACGTAGATCTGTGTGAGCTTCCTGCTAAGATTTATGTCCCATGCTTTATGTGCTGTGTTATGCTTTTTTTTTGGACAGAGTGAAAGCAAAGTTATATGATTGGGCCACTGCAATTTCTAACCTTCTGACAGTGCTCATCTGCTGGGCAGCTTTCTGGCTACATGTGAGGATCTGATACAAGGGTTTGGGTTGGAAATTCAGCAAATCCCTTACCCTCAATAGCAGTTTGGGCAGGGCTGGGTGTGACGAGGTATGGTTATACACTGTAAGTAGATGTACAGGTATGGCATTGTTTATTATGGTTGGAATTGATTGCTATAAGCAATAACAGATACTTCTCTCTATTTTTGCTGAAACAATGTGAAATGTTTAAGCCAAGACAACAGCCTGATGCAGCAAGGAGCTATGGAGTCACCCATGGAGAAGAAAAGCCTTCCCTAAAGAGCAGGACTAAGCATCCACTTTATTTTTTAAGTTGGTCATTGAGTTATGAAAATCAATCTAAAAGAAGATTAAGGTGGAGACCTCTATAAAGCATGTTGAACTGGTGTCTGGAAGTGGCATTAATACTTGCTGTGCTCCTGAGCGTGTGCTACTGTTAAAAAAACCCCACTAATGGTATGACAAAGGTTGTTCACTTGCTAGTTTCAGCCAAAATTCAGCTCAGTGGCATGATCACTAATGTCCTGCTTCAGCCTCCACAGGCTACTGCCATCAGTCTCTTCCCTGAAGCATCCTCTGGCATTACACAGATGGTCAGGGACTACGTGAGGGCTGGAGGTGATCTTCATATCTCCTTTCCCTGCGTGAGAAAATTGCTGTTTGCAGAATGATTAGAGACCCTGGGGTACAGGAGAGCCCCGTCTCCATTTCCCTGTGTGGAAGCACTGATGGAAGTGCAGCTTTCCCCACTGTACCCTCCCATTTAAACAGGCTGAAAACAATGGGCTGCTGCACTGAGTGCTGTTTGCCACGCTGGATGCAGGCAGCTATGGGTGGCTTCTAAAATGTTTCTATCTTTATTGCAACCCCCCACAAAAATCCAACAGCCCAGCCTTGGGAACACGCTCAGACCTATCCCCCTGCAGCACGTGGCAGGCTGAGATGCTGCTCGCCTCCAGCCTTCCTGCAGATCATGGTTTTTTCCCCTCCTCCATCTCTTGTAATTCTGGTGTGTAACTGAGAAAATTATACCTCATTTCTTCCTTGGTGTAAATTGATGCAGCTGCCTGGGAGTCGGAGGGGCTGTGCCAGATTGGACCAGCCGCGAGCTTGGCTGGGAGCCAGCGCTTGGCACAAACTTGCTGAAAGCTGTGTACAAACCAGGCTTGTCACTATGTATGTTATTGCCCTTTTGTTTGGGATATAAATATGTCCCATATATGCCAGCAAGCCTCTCATTTGCTATTTCAATGGAGAATCCTGTAAAACAGCTGTCATGCTGTCTCCTGTCAAATCAGTTACAGATGCATGTGTCCTTCCCCATAATAAACAGGTATGAAATTGTCTTTATGCACTGCGCCAGCCCTTGTCACCAGGAATGCAAACAAGGGAAGCTCGGAAAAAAGAATAGCCCTGAAACCTGGTGCTCTGATGGAGCACCATGGAAGTTACTTAGACCTCTTCAAAGAGACTTACAAGCAGAAAATTTTGGGGTGTGAAGTAATGAATTAATGCTGATGGGTGTAGAAAAATGGGGTGAAGTCCTTGATAGTCCGTAAGGTTGCCTTTCTAGACTAGTTGTAGGTGCATAGTGACAAAGCAGCCCTTGTCCTGGCCCAGGCTGGAGTGGAACACTGGGGAATGCTCCTTCCTGCATCCAGCAAGATGGAGCATGCTTTGTCAATAATTGCCTGTGCAAGAATGCTCTACTCTAGAGTGGAAGAAAAGGAGATGGGCAGGATTTAATCAGTGTTATGTCTTTTATTACTCCTGGACCCATTACATATGTTGCCATTGTGAGGGCTGGCTGCTAATTTTTGACTGTTTTTGTTACTGGGTGACTTAGTGTGAGAACAGGCCACCAGACCTCCAGCTCTGAGGAACATCAAGTGTGCCAATATTCAAGGGACCCAAAATGTGTGGAGGTCTTTGATGGAAAATTGTGTCCCACCCTGTCCTTGCCACAGGACAGCATCAGTATGGGAAGACCTGAGCAAGCACAGGTCATGTGTCTGAGAGCTCAGCTTTTCCCTCAGCTGAGTTTGATTAAAATCCTCAACATGACATATGTCAAAAGCCACTCAAGCACTGACTTGCTCTTACACTCAGTGCTACACATGGGAGAGTTGGTCTTCAATATGAATAGAAAATTAACCTTCATTTATAATTTCTGAACCCTTTTGCCTCTACACTTAAATCCTACCTTTTACACCAAGTGTTTTGTGGCAAACCTGTTTTTGATGAAGTGCTTCTTTCCCAGTGGCTGACATTGGTCCTTCACACGAATTAAGTGTCAGATTGTGAAAACCTCCTATGCAAAAATAGTGATAACGAGGCAGATTTGAAGAGATGAGGATTTGGCCCATACATTTTATTCACATTTTCTTTGGCCATGTCTCTGAGGTGGATAATCATGAAGCTGACAGCACCAAATAAATTGCCTATTAGCTATTAGTATCTTGTTTCATCCAATAACAGTCAAATCTGCTTACATCTGACAGCAGCATGAGAAGGTTTGGGAAATTTGGGGTATCCATAAGGGATATTTTTTTGCATAGACTCAGCAGGTCAAAAACAAGTAGTTGGGGTCACACACTGACAGCTGGGGTGAGGAGCCTCTCAAGACAAGGCTTGGCTTGAATGCTGACGTTGTTCTTCACACTGAGCATGAAGAGAGCAATGTCTTACAGCTTAGAGATTCTGCAGCTGATGAATTTCCCACCTCCTCCCCACTTCAGCAATGTGCTGTTAAAATCAAAAGACTCTTATGAAATTATGTTTGCACCTGAGCCAAGGATGTTGAAACTGTTATGTACTACCAGGACCATTGGTCATACAGCAATTAGTGAAGTGCTCCTGGGCATGGCTCACCACACGCAAGTCAAACCTCTGAGACAGGATTTTAAACTGGGATGCTGAAAACACAAATCCAAGGAGAAACCAGAGCAAGAATGATTGTTCTGGAGAGTGTTTCTAAGATTTGTTATGGGAAAATATAGGTTTGAAAAGTTTTCATTGAGGACTGATACGTCACTGGGAATCATAGAATCACAGAATGGTTTGGGTTGGAAGAGACCTTGAGGGTCATGTTCCAACTCCCCTGCCCTGGGCAGGGACACTTTCCACTAGGCCAGGTTGTTCAAAGCCCCATCCAACCTTGCCTTGAACATTTCCAGGGATGGAGCATCCCCAGCTTCTCTGGGCAATCTGATCCAGTGCCTCACCACCATAACATTGAAGAACTTTTCTCTAACTTAAACCTGCCCCCTTTCAGTTTAAAGCCATTCCCCCCTGTCCTATCACTACAAGGCCCTATAAAAAGCCCCCTCACCAGTTTTCTTGTAGCCTCTTTAGGTACTGGAAGTTGCTCCAAGTTCTTCTTTAAACCTTCTCTTTTCCAGCCTGAGCAACCCCAACTCTCTCAGCCTGTCTCCATAGCAGAGATGCTCCAGCCCTTTGAGCACCTTTGGGGTCTTTTCTGGACTCTCTCCAGCAGGTCCACATCCTTTCTGTGCTGAACAAGAGGTGTCCTGCTTTGGACTCCAGTGACTAATTGTTTTAAAGAAGTTGTTACAACCCTTCACTGAGGCGAGTGGTGGGTTAGATGTGAGGAACTGGCCTTACAAAATCAGTGGGTGTTGATTTACTGGTGTGACTGACCAGAAGGGTGCCCATTGCTGAACATACCAGAGGCTTAAGCTGTACAGGGAGGAGAAACTGCTGTCCCTGGCCACTCTCCTTCCTGCTGGCAGTGGCAGAGTTGTGTCCCACTTTGTCCCCAGTAGCTCAGGTGACGGGTTACCTTCCCTTACCAGCTTCATGCTGGCTGACACACTCACAAAGGCCCAACCCTGCTGCTTGATTTTTGCTGCCCACTTCAGACAGACCTTTGGCAAAGACACATGATTGTTGCTGATATTATCCTGCTCCACTGCAGTTAGCTCTGCCCTCTTTACTTCTGTGAGGTCACTTTACCACTCCTTATTACAGCCAACCAAGGCATCATGCCCAACAAACTTGCTTTTACTAGGCAGGCCAGACTTGATCTAATAGGCGTGGGTTGGAGGCGTTAGCATGATAGATTCATTTTGACACTCCACACTAATCCAGGAGACTCCTAGTGCAGGAGTTTGGGGAGAGCATTGTCAAAATGACACAGTTCTCACCAAGGAAGCTCTGAAGTCCCTAAATTGCACCCAGGAAGTACATGGTGATACCTGCTGATGCTTTGTACAATTGAAGACAAAAATAGCTGTCCTGGTAGAGGACAACGGGGGAGTTGGTCAGGACTTACAGCTGAAAGGCAAAGGCAGCAGAAATAAAATAAAAAGTCTTCAGGCCAGGGAGCTTCCACCCTCTTTTGCATGCTGGTGGTGGGAGAAACAGGGTGTCTCAGCATTTCTTCATATAGTTGGGTGAGGACAGACATCTGTTAGGAACAACTAGTGCTTCCTGGTGCCAGGAAAAACTCATATTATTGTGCCTTCTGCAAGGACCTGGCTGGGACAAGGGATGTCTGGCAGGTCCATGCTGCACCTTCTCACCCTTTCTTGATCCTCCTGTCCCAGAGGATCCCTGGTCTCTGTGGCAGCTCAGTGCATGTCCTGGCACCCACCACTGAGCAGCGTGCCCTGCTGATGATGGGGCACCACAGAGTTACAGCTGTCAGCAATATTGAAACAAACCAAATGGAACAGATTTAATTGCTGCTCTCAGGGTGTTGTTTGATGCATTGCTCAGAGGGTTTTGGAAGGGGAATGGTTTGCTTTCACCAGACTCATGTCCAAGCTGATGTGGGACTGGCTGCCTTTTTCTAAAGAGTGCAGTGGAGCAAAGCTCCTGAGCACCACTGTTGATGAAGCAAGTGGACTTAAAATGATGCTCTGGATGTGTAAAATCCCAGGAGGTGGTAGCACATCTCTGAAGGGATCATGATTGCCTCTGCTGTAGTAGTGTGTCCAAGTTTATTTGACTAACCCTAAGATTTAATCTTTTTATAGCTTTCCCTGAGATTCTTTCCCTTCCTCTGAAATATTGCAGTGGGTGAGGTAAGGTCCAAGCAGTTCAGCAGAGCTCTTCTGAGCCTTGTAGAGGGCTGAATGCCCAGTCTTCCAGAACCCTGGCTCTTCTCCCTCCTGAGCTCTGCTGGCAGGCCCTCACTACTTTTTGGGGAAGGACAGTGTTCCCAAGGACCAGTGGTAAGGGGTAGTGCCATCCCTTCTGGACCATCCTTGCTGTCCTTCCATATTTATGTCAGAGCTCCACACAGCTTTACCCTTGTAGCCCTTCTCTTCTCCCTCTGCTTCTCTTCAGGTTTGCTCATCTACAAGCTTCAGTTCAGAGAATGTTTGTGGCTCATGGTCCAGTGTTGCTCTCCCAAATCACAGCCACAGCCTGTCTTTCTGCCAGATCCTAGTGGATGTCTGGTTGCCAGCTCAAGCCCTTTGCATCCAGGCTATGCCTATGCCCCACATGCTGTTTCTGTACAGCAGCTACAAGCAACCACCTCTCCATCACCTCTGGTGTCACATCTTTCCTCCAGCTTCCCCTGCACCCACCTCTCCTCCTCACCAGACAAATGCCTCTTGATGAGCCACCACAGAGTTTCCTTCTTCATTTGTCAGTGGCCATCTCTTCCCCTCTGTAAATCTCCCTGTTCCTTCATGTTCTTCAGTACCTCCTTCTTCAGATGGTCCCACTCCAAAATAATCACTTGATGGTGATCCAATGCCATGGAATCATTGAATCTTTAGCATTGGAAGAGGCCTCTAAATCACCTAGTCCAACCATTAACCTGGTGGGTGCTTCAGCCCTTGCTCTGTAGCTGTCTCTGCTCTTGGGCTGGAAATCTCTTTTTAGTCAGTGCTTGCTAAGAGTCTGACGTGGGAGGCTCCTCATTTCTGAGCTAAAACTAACACACCAAACTACAGCTTTGATTGCAAATGTAAAAACACTCCTCCTCTGCCCCCAAGAGCAAAGGGTTGGTCTGCATGTTTCCCAGCAGGTGAAAGGGGGGTAAATTAGTTCTTATTTGCACAATTTGGGGTGTGGGAGTACAGTGTGATGTACAGTACATCCTGAGCACCAGGATGTCCCTCCTGACAGCTGCCAGGTTTGTTCTCAGGCTTGGGAAGCTCCACTGGGGCAGGTCCATACCTGCCTCTCACCCCCCAGAGTGAGCAGAGGGGATTTAATCCATCACTGGCTGGGCTGAGGAAAGAAGAGGAATTCAGGGAAGGAACCAGAGGGTAAAGCAGTTTCCAAAACACGTTTTGGAAATTTGCAGGAATTTGATGCTCCTTTAAGAGTATTTTCATTTTGTGCAGACTGTTAGGACAGGATAAGTAGCTAATTAGCTAAACATAATGTCTAAGTCTTTTTTTCATCTTTATGCCAACTTTATTTTTAAACTCCCTCCCCTCTAGCCAAAAATCCAGCTGTTTCTTAAAATCATGTTGTGATTAATCTTGGTCCTCATTGTAATCAAGAACAAAAATCCCCTTCATTACACTGTGGCCAAGGTTTCTGCTAAGAGGATTTTGGTCAATGTTTTTCAAATTGCACATTTAAATAAACATGAGTTTTTATTTTAAAAAGCAATTTGGGCAAAAAGTAATCCTATTTAAAATATTATTTCTATAGATGTACCATTTACAAAATCCTTTGTGGAAGGATCATTCTTGATTAAAAAAAAAAAAATCATTCTGATTTAAACAAAAGAGCCTGGAGGGAAACTGGAATTTTACTGCAAATGTTTTATATAAAAGCAAAGACTTGCCCTCACCAAATGCTTCCAAACTTAAACAAAGCAAGCTCAAAATTCAGCACAAAAATAGGTTTTTGCTGCTGTTTGTTTTGACTCCCTTTCTGGTTGATTTATTACCCTGGGTACCCCGCAGCACCATCTGAGCAGTCTTTCATCACTCTGCTCTTTTCTTTCGGACATGATGAAACTTTCTGGCTCCTTGCTGTCCTCCCAGCAGTGATGAACATGGAGCAGGCACCCAGCTCTGCTGCCAAACACCCACCTTCAACGCTTGTGTTTGCTCTCATCTTGCTTCTGCCAGCAATTTGGGTTGCACTGGTGTGTGCCCGGGAGGATGGGAGATGGCCAGGAGGGAAAAAAAATAATAATGAAAGGCAATTAATTAAGTCAATTAATCAATTAAAAATTAGTTAACGCACCAGGCCTTTCCTTCTGCTTACACACCAGTTTATTTAAAAGCAAACAAACAAAAAATAGAGAGGGCTTCTAGGTGCAGTGGCCACTGAAGCATGGAGTTGTTTGGGTCCCAGGTGAGCCCAGCCTGCTTTTAATCATGTATTTATGTTGTATTCATCCTAGCTGGTGATTTCCACCTTCATTTTTTCACCTCTCTCCCAGGAGCTGCAGATTCAGAGTCCAAGGTATTTGCTAGTCCATTATGTCATTCTGAAACACCAAATCCCATGACTTCTGGTTTTTGTCCAGCTTCATGGTGATTGTTATGTCCCATCGTGTCAGTTCACAGCTGCTGGGGCTGGCACCAAGGTGACCTGCTGCAGGATCAGAGGTGTGCCCATGCTGAGCCTTGGGGGTGAGCCCTGCCTGGGGGACAGCTGGGGGTGGCATCACCTACTGCCACTTAGCATGTGTGGAAAATTAGAAATACACACTCAGGCATATTTGTGTATGCACACTCCTGATGTCTGGGTGGGTCATTTGTGAGACCTGCCATAGGTGTTCCAGCCTGGAAGTGCCACAGGTCACAAAATCTAAAGCCTTTCCCAGTTTTTCCTTTGTGGCAGCCTGTTTTTGCCAATGGCTCAGTATGGTTGATTCTCCTGTTAATGAGGCTGTAATTAGGCAGGGCTAGTTGGGAAATGTTTATTCCTGTCCATCAAACATACTGGGATCTTAAGTCCCATCCAGCAATGGATTAAACTGAGGAGGTTACAGATTTGGTTTAATTTACATTTTTTTGGGGTGTTTTCTAAAAAATGTTATGGTGGCAGTCCTACCTCAGACACCACAAAACTCCCAGAGCCATGAAGTCTGCCAAAGGAGACCATGGGCAAGGCAGAGGCAGACACTGGGGGAGTGGCTGCAGAGAAGACTCTGCAGCAAAGCCCTCATCATAGGTTGAGTCACCACGAGGTGCTGAGACACTGGCAAAGAGAACAGCTAACCCAAAAACCTCGAAACGTGAGCTCAGCAGACCGCATGGGTTCAGAAATCACAGATTGAAAATCTCTCTCCCAGAAGAACATTCCCTCTGTATGTGTTTTCTGGAGGCAGGATGGCATCTAACCTGATTTTGGAATGCTTTGTTTTGGCAATATGAGGTCTCATTTCCACCCATCAGCAGCCAACACTTGAATATGTAAATTATAGGGTATGAATAAATGGGTATTGTGAAGTTCAAAGGCATGTATTGGTTATTGCATCATCTAATACTGAGATCTTGCAAGCTACTGAGAGATCCAGATAACTGAACCCATGCAAAGGATGTGTTTTTGTAGCCTGTAGTGATCCAACCAGCACTTTTTCTAATCCAGCCCAGTGTCACTGAAATTATGAGAGTATGTGGCTTGAAAAAATTAAAACCCACACGTGAAACCAACAAAATTTTAACTGCACTCCTAACTTTGTGCTTCTACTGATCCCAGTGGATCCAACAGTGCCATTCATCCATCAGGAGAGATACAGAGAAGGGTAAGGGATGACCAAGGGCATGCAAGAGTTTCCATATGACAAACACTAAACAGACTGGGACTTTTCCTCTTGGAAAATAAATGACCCTGAGGGAGATGAGCTAGAAGCTGTGATATCTTGAAGATGATGGATGGAGTGACCGGGGGATTATTCACCGTGTTTTTGAACACAAGTATTCATTGGTGAGCAGCAGGTTCAAAGGAAACACACACACACACACAAAAAAAAAAAAAAAAAAAAAAAAAAAAAAAATTGCTCATCGCCACTCCACTGACAGTTTACACAATCGATAGAA